>JAMAKT010000091.1:0-28166 GCA_023628415.1 Hypoxylon sp. PDH2405 | reverse complement strand
AAAGAGGCAGAAGACAGAGGCAGAAGACAGAGGCAGAAGACAGAGGCAGAAGACAGAGGCAGAAGACAGAGGCAGAAGACAGAGGCAGAAGACGATGGCGAGGTAACCAGCAGAGGAGGGCGGGATCCTCGGCCTTTTTATCATCTGCCGCCCTCCTTCGCCTCTCCATGGATAGGGAAGGCGCTCAGCCTTCTCCTCCCTCGCTATCTCGCCAGCATCCTATCAAGCATGGCGGCATGCATCGTTGGCCTCGTGTGTCGCAAGACATCGACGGAGCTAAAATCAGATCTCGAAACGGACCGTAGACGCAGGGACCACCTGCACCTTTGAAAAATGAAAACGGTGCTAGGCTGTGGGGCATGGTGGGCACAGAATACCTTATTCGAATTGATGAGATTAAATTATTAATCGTGTTTGATTGAGGGATTATTGTCCTCAATATCGCGATACCGTATATTACATCACTATTTGTACATGGGGCATTTAGTCTGACGCTGTTCTGCCCTGCCACTGAACTCCCCGGTAAGCCCTCGAACGAGCCCTGGAAGATAAGGTGTGGGATGAGGCTCAACGCGGCCCTATTAAGCTGGAGGTCAATTGCGAATAGCCTCACCTACCGTAAGTAAGGTATTAACATATAGAAAAGGTACAAGAATTGCTATTGAAGCTGTACCTTATTGTAAATACCTACCAACTACTAGGGTTGATTAGTAGGTGTGGATGCACGGTCCTTTTATCAAGTATTGAGATAAGAATGGTGGTAATTGATGTTGTCTTTTCTACCGTATGTACTATGTAAGTGTAATACAGTGGACCCTTTCCTCTTAAAGTCATTAGGGCACGTGCGCGCCCCACAGTATCGTTACAAACGCGGTCAAAAGCGGGCACCCCGTGGGCACCCGAGTTTTAGGCAATCCTAATCATAATTCTGATTCGGAAGGCGGTGTTTATTCTGCCGCCAATCGCGTAATGTTCCTAGCCCCTCTCTTTCTCTCTGAGCCGCAAAAGAACACAAATAACTTTATTATTAAGGGGTGCATCCAATTGATACTTATATTATTTGGAAGGGATAATTCGTGCGATTCTGGTAATATAACCCTCATTCCTGTGCGCCCCCTATTGGTTGAGGAAATTGGGCGAGAAGGTAGGTGGCAGTTAGAGCCTCATATCACGTTGTACCCACGCACTGACCACACTGCCATACCCCCCAGTCCCCTATCCCCCAGTCCCCTATCCCCCAGCCCCTTATATTCAGTCGGTCAGTCTAATTCAATCTAATTCAATCAGTCGATCCAGTCTAATTCAATCAGTCAATTCAATCTAATTCAATCAGTCAATTCAGTCTAATTCAGGTCGCAGCAAGAGCCTCATGTCACGTGGCACCCTCATACTGACCATACTGCCACACCTATTGCAACGGCTACTGCAACAGGTCTTATTATTCAGTCTGTCTAATTCAACCTAATCTAATTCAATAACCAGTCTAATTCAGTCATTGTAGCGGGGAAAAGCCACCTCGCGTCTTGGTACCTATCGCGACAGCGGTTTTCCACCCGACTGGGGTATCCTCTCTGTTATATGGTATCAACCATGTGTGTAGAATGTAGTTGTTATTGGATAGTTCTAGGAGAATGGCTGCCTAAAGCTACATAGCCAGAGAATGTGTGGGAGGTCTCCACTATGGTCTCCACTACTTGATATATGCATATATGGGTCATATGTATATGACACTCTCCCCTCACCTGTTCGCCCCACATTAAAAGCTTCCCGTCGACATTGCCCTTGGTATCCTTTGTAACGACCAATCGCGAATCATCTAACACTCCCTGTAAAGAGATGGGAATAACTTCAGGTAAAAGAGGTTCCTGTCGTTGATGTTTATGGTCTTTGGAAGAGATAGTTGAGGCGATTATGGCAATATAAGTTTCATCCCGATGCACCCCTTGTTGAGCGCCGAATTTGGCTAAGAAAGTGGATGGCACGCAGAGCCTCTTCTCACGTGTTACCCCTAGCCTCACCACACTGCCACACCTACATACATAATACATACACACATACGTACGTACGTACTGATTGAATTAGACTAATTGAATTAGACTGACTGAATCAGATTGGCTGAATCAGACCTGTTGTAAGAGCTGTTGCAGTGTCTATAAAATGCCCCGTGCTTACCACAAACAGGTGAACGGATAACGGTAGTCTTCGTCTCGAAGTGGCAACAGGACAAACTCCCCGAACTGTTACTACGAGCTAATAAGACTTGGTCCGACGCGCAAAATAACGATCTGAAGAAAGTTATCGACCGCAGGGCCTTGCAAGACTACGAGACTTGCCTCGGGCAGCTCCGTGAGGATATCCTCCGTCTGCAGTGGTCTAACGAGGCTGAACTCCAGTCTATCATACCCGCCCTAAAACCGACGGTTAGGATTGTGCAATCTACTTCTTGGCGACTTAGTATCATGGAGTTGCCACAAATGCCTAACAAGCTGTCGCCCCCGCAATCCGCTCCAAGTCGTATTAGGAAGCCCCGGCGCTCACGGCCGGACAATTGGGACGGCGAGGAAACGTTGACTAGCGAGTCAGAAAGCGACCAGGGTGACTCCATTGTTTATGACGTGAGTGATAAATCAAGACCTTGCCTCAGATACAGCTTCGTCCTCAATGGATGCTAACCTGCTTGCAGTCAGAACCCCATGTAAGAATTAGTGATGGGAAGATGAACAAAGAACCCGAGATGGGCAGCAACATTTACGATGCCACGCCACCGCGATCCCCCCAGAACGACGCCATTCTTGCCAAGCCAGCCAGGTTGCCACTGCCCGACCCTGCCGCCAACAGAGGTCCTGCACCTGTAGTAGCGGCTGACAGTGCCGATCCGCGCGGTAGAAAGCGAAGATATTACACGAATGACACACCGTCCCTCGGACGCAGCAGCAAGCGTCCCCGTGTCACGGAAGTCATTGCGCTCTCCTCCTCCTCCTCCTCCTCCTCCTCCTCCTCCTCCGCCGATGATGATGATGATGATGCAGGGAATTCTCCAGACGAGCTGGTCCTACGCAACGAGTCCGTGGATGATACGTATGATAACGAGTGCACTACAAACAACGAATTTGGCGGCCGCGATGCGAACCGACATATCAGCGATGGCGACTGGAACCGTCTATGTCGACTCTTTCAATGTCCCGAATCTACGACGAAGCTACAGCCGCTCGGTTTCAGCGTAGAGATTCTCGCTTACCAATTACACGCCGTATGGTGGATGTTGACGCAACAGCCTCTGCGTGGCATCCAGGGCGGCTGCCTAGGGGATGCGATGGGCCTCGGTAAAACGGTGGAGGTCATCGCAACTTTCGCCGTTTTTGCCATGATGAAGGCGAACCATGAAGAAGTACGTAATTTCTGGAGATATGGCACCATGGTGGAGGATAGGCTGCATCTGGCAGAGCGGCACAGGGGGGACGAAATCCAGTGCCCGAGCCAGCGGACCTTGCCATACCCGACAAGTTGTACTTGCGTCAAATCAGGCGACGCGTACAAGATTGTGACGACGATGCCGACGCTCCCAACAGTATGCATGGTACCGCCTACCGCCTACCGCCATGCGCAGTTGGGTAGCCGAGTATGGCAAAGTCGTTGACACGACGCACCCTGTGGCAGGCCTCTTGAAGGTTTCGGTGGCGCACGAAGGCTACAAGAGAGATGAAAGGCTCTACCACGGAGAGGATCAGGTGAAACATACACATGGGGTTGCTGTACAGCAGGAGGACGTGAATAGACGGCTGCTCATAAAAGGCCGGGTAGGCTTGGTTAGTAGGGTCATTCTTGTCAGCCGCCACGGCGCCATCAAGCTTCATGCTAGATACGACCAAATGAGAACCAAGATCACTGACGAAAACAGGAGCCCAATAAAAACAAATCTTATGGGAGCTGCGTTTGTCTTCTTCGACGAGTCTCATCAGTATAGCGGCTCGCCAGATAGCCCTACCGACCCCTTTCGACTTTTGGGTAAGCTTCGAGAGAGCAGCTTCAAGGCACCGTCAGCTTTTGCGGTATCCGCAACTATTCCCATGGCCGGACTTATTCAGCTTGCTAGCATCGTCGACCATATTCTGCAAAGCAAGCTTTTGCAAGGCTCGGACGTTGAAATTGGTGGTATCAGCAATGTAGGTGTCCTCAAAGACAGGCAAACCGACTATAGATACCTGCTGGATAAGCTTGGCCAGGCGACAAAAACAGAGATCGATAATCGCCGAGGAATGCTCGGCAAATTGGAGGAAGGATTGGCTTCTATGGTGCTAATGGCTCGTCGTCCTACGGACAACTTCAGAAGGGAGCAGATCCGCGACGAGGACCGGGAGATCGTCGTGAAGTCCATCAACTGCCCGATGACAACAGACGGCGCCACTCAGGTTGCATTTGGACGCCTGGCAGCCAAGGTGCGGAGCTACGTGACGCTGACCCCACAAAAAGAAAAGCAAGAGTGGGAGCAAGGCGGCCGAGTGGGACTGGAACCGTCCCAACGCAGCGTAGCAGCAATGTGGGGGCTAGGCTGAGGGGAAAGTCCGGCCCCGCTTGGACGCGACTTATGCAAGCAGGAGTATATCCAACCCTCGCTCGCCTGATGGAGGCAGACCTAATCCAAGAGGCAGACCTGCATCACGAGACGATCAACTCGCTAGGGGCCCAGGTGTGCAAGGCATACCTGGCCCAGGATCGTGCAGCGATGATTAGGATATTGGAGGCGTCACCATTTTCCCGATACCGCCGGGAACTTGCGCGAGAATCCACTAAGTTCGCCAAGCTCAGCGAATTCGTAAACGACATGATTTCGTACAGAAACAAGGTATCAACCGCAGACGACCCCGGCCCACGTGACGGAACAAACATTCGCCATATGATCGTCCTCGCCGATTCGCCCTACTCCGCATTCATCACCTACATGCAATTAGCCTATGTCTACAAGGAAGTGAAGGTGATGCTAATTATAGAACTGAGACTAACATCCTACCCCCAATGGTTGAGATTTAGAGTTTTCATAGATATGGTAACTATCAGATCTTATGTATGTGTTCTATGAGGACGAATATATTTGGCCCACGACTCTTAGTCGGTTTGAAAGACCGAGACCTGATGTTAAGCTTTTCTTCTGTCCCCGGTTGTTAAACGAAAGGTGTGATACACAACATAGACACACTCCCGATATACGCATGATGATCATGCCATCAATATTTGGACAAGTGATCGGACCCGTCTATTTTCATTGTGATACCATCTAAATTCACTGTATGCCCACATCTACTAAGCCCAGCATGGTATAGTAGTATGGGCACCTAAGTCCAGTGGTGTGTACGCATGTACACCCACTACGGTCCAACACTGCCTATGCTCTATATCATGACAGTCGCCGCAGCATTTGCCTGTTGCCTGACTCATCCAGCGGCGGAGCTTTCCTGGTTCTCGGGGTTCTGGGAACATGTGGTCGGGCAGTAGATCACTGTTCGTCGCTTTCATTCTACTTGTCGTCTTTCCGGCTTTTGTTTGCCATCTTCACCATGGGAATCAAGCAGCAGTAGCTAATATTAACGATGAGCATATCCGAGCGAGTCGATATCCCCTAGTACCCAATATCTAGAATAATATCTCACAGGATCCTCGCCTCTATTAATCACTCAGCTAAGCTAACTTGTCATTGCTCCAAGAGAGCCGTCAAGCAGGTCATGTCGGATATGGCACTCGATACCGACGACGAAACAAGCTCCGACAAGGGAAATCCTTAGTTTGACAGGTCAAATCACACAGCGGATAACTGGGTGGGAAGTAAATCGTATCCGAAGAGAAAGTAAATGTGGGATGCAGCGATGTTTGCAAGGCTCTTCAGCTGTCGCTTTGACGAGGTACGATGTGTTCTAGATTGCCTGCGACCACTTTTTCGTGTACAGGTCTCGGATTCTAGATTTTTCTCAAGTGTATAAGATCTGTTTTCCGCCCGTCCTGTCCGCATTCTCCTAAAACGGCCGATATTACAACATCAGACAAACTAACATGTCATTTCGTAGGTTCACTATCATTGACAGAAGTTGTTATATGCCTAGACGCAATTCATATTGACTAAGCTACCTAGGTAGGTAACCAATCAATTTTTAAAATTTATAGAGCAGTTTCCGTAAACTTGGAAGGTACCTATGTAGGACGATTTTGAACACGTAGCTATGTGTGCTGAAATGAGTGGACAAGGGACTGCTTCTAGGTACAGTACAAGCATCTTAGCAGGAATGTGTATATAAGTCAGGCTTTTTCGCATAGCTCCTATATATAGACACACAAGCTAATATATACAATCAATACTTCATATACCGTAGCTTTCAGCAATGTGGACCTAGGTATGCAAGTAGCTCAAGCACTGCACCGCGCCAAAGGTTGCGAATTAAGTTCGCCGAGACTATATTATAATAAATATATTAATATTAAGTAACTGCCTTGTTTACGTGGTAGTACGTAATTTGGAGCGGAACTATTCGCAGTGTTACTACCGCCCCTTAACTACCTACCCTTTCTGGCCTAATAATTATTGCTACAGCTGGCGCTATAGACGAAGGCACTAGGTTAGCCTATTAACCAGGAAGCTCATATTCATTGTCGAAAAGGGAAGAAATATTAGCAATGGTAAAGCGTTTGTCATGTTAATTCTAGGCGACTGCTGCCAGCATTCGGGTGAGGGCTCATCAGCCGTTGATGCCATCGTGGATGCGGGAAAAAAAAGCTTTGGTGAATAGGTGAACAAGAGGTTTAGGAAAGATTTATTGTATTGGCGTTCGGCCGACACAAGAGGTAGCTATTTGTGTGTATTTGACGGTATAAGATGGTTCGTAATCCCCAGCTACTGTACGCAATAGCAGGATCAAATGAATTTGTATACTGGGTCTGTGTTGTCATATTCATGATAAATACCTACGTACAATCTAATTGAGTCCTTTTACAATACTTCGAGGGGATTGTAACCCATTGCTGCCCACAATCGGATTATCCCCAATCCGAGATCTACAAGATAATGAAATGGGGTATTAGGTCGTGGGAATCGTTTTTATGTTAGGAGGTTTATATTAACTGTTGCGCCTATCGGTGCAAGAGACTAGAAGAGGATGAGAAGGGTTCATGACTTGCAAGATACCTAATCTTCGCAAAATATGTGTCTACGGAAGGAAGGCAACAGAGCTCCGGAGAAGAAACCGTTCATTGTCCCAATAAAGCTAGTTTCACATTGTGTTTCGGAAGGCCTATAAGCACAAAGCTCTTCCAAACTCAGGTTAGGATTAAGCTACCACTAATGCATCGTTCTTGCGCGTGCGTCTCTTGGTCATAAAGGGTCTGAGTTTAGCGTCTAGGTTCGCCATCACAAACCTAGTCGACGTATATTCTCCTTTCAGGGTGAATACACTAGGTGTTTTAAAGCACTCACAAGAACATAGGAATAGGTGTTGGCAAAGCCCTTGTCCTGCTGCCCAACGACCATGCTATAAAATATCTTTGTCAAACCTTCCGACGTTTCCAAATTTGCCACCTCAAATTCCTAGCGATATCTGCAGGATCGAGGGATCTCAAACCCTTGACAAGCTGCTCCTTACATGCCGAGTTGCAACACTAAGTATGACTCAGTGGTAAACATGCCAGGACGAAGATTTTACTAATGCAAGTGTATGCAAGCAGACGTTTGCGTACACTTAAATAGCACTTAGATAAAGAATAGTAGCTTAAGACACTAAACTCGTATCATGTCGAATTACACGAAAGAAGGCGAGACATACAGCATTGTCGACACATAAGTCGCAAAAATTATAATAAGGACTCAGACTTCTTAAGTATTACACTAGAAACTTAAAGGTCTTATGGGATCCTACAAGGACGCGAACTTCTCACAACACCTCATCCACATCAATCATCAGCTCTCACAACACTAGAGCCCATATCAATCATCGACGATGGGAACCCAAAACAAGGCTAGCAAGAACGAAAACGGCAAGGGAGGTTGTCATCGCCCAGCGAATAAGAGCAACACTTTAGACAACGCGAAGAGCCAGCGAAACCGAAGGAAGCGTGAGAAACGCAAACTTAAAGTTCAACAATTGAAGGAGGCGTCGAGGAAGGCATCGGCGGAAGCCAGAGCTAAGGGGCAAGTAAGTATCCTATCAATATACTCGTAGTCTATGCTATCCACGAACAACCGATAAAGAGACTAACTAAGCTATTCTGTCAGCCTCCCCGGAAGCCTTGTCATCTGTGCCACAAAAGTCACTGGGCCCAAGACTGCCCCAAGTATGGCCAGTGGAAGGCTAAAATGGATAAGAAAAAGCGCACCTAAAAGCTATTATGATGCTTTTCCTCCCCCTTGCCTTGCAAGAACACGACGTAATCGAAGCGATGATTAGATATTCCGAGGGGATGGCTGACGTGGGATGTTTTGATGTCGTTGCTTAATGGTGTTAGGTGATTTCAACCCGTTACTCAAACTGACAAAATCATTGCTTATTCATTTATTGTTATCTTAATTAGGTATCTACAGGGGGCAAGCATAATGATACAACTACATGACTCTTTATATTAATACTTTGGCTCTAGCTTTTCCCGAGGGCACTGGGAACGTCCTTTAACGCATAGATGCGTTGTATATCTACTTGTGTAGAAACCTTTGGTGGACGTAATATTATCGTAATCCTCACGCACGATTGTCTCCTTTAAACATCTCCAACATCGTAGCCCTCCAAGTGGAAATATCCATCGAAGTTTCGTTTTAGCCAGAGTCCGTTACCACCGCGACTTAGGCTGCTTAGTTACCTGGGTTTCTGAAAGGCTACATCTTTTAAGTTCCTAATGCTACCAGTAGCGATAGGGATTGTTGGAAGAGTGACGAACATATTGTGAGCTTTCTCGCACACAGCTACAGCATCACAGTCTTTATACAGCAAGGTCTTAATATAATTTTCTTACATACGAGCTGATGTATGCCTCTGTGAGAAGACCAAATTGCTAAAAGGAAAGCTGAGAGCCGAACGTAACTGTCTATATTAAGTATATCTTAAGTCCCGTGCCTTGCGTACACCATTTGGCAGTTTCCTTGTACCTAAATATCCTTTTATACAAAGGGAGACAGGGACTAGTACATCCTAGGCTCTTAGCATCCACGAAACATATGAAGAGTCCGTACATAAAAACAGAAATATGCATCCCATAGGTAGGCTTCCCCATCCTCGTGCAAGGCTTACTCTGCAGTAGGCAAGGAGGTAGGCTGTGCCGGCCTGGGATTCTCAGGTCCGCCGTCTCGTACGGTACACCGGGTAGCTTGATCACGGAACATGCACGAAGCGCAACAGCCCCCAAAGTGGCCCTGGAGCTTCGTACAAACCGGAAAGGGATAGCTACATCTTCTTGCGCGGGCCGCACTCCGACAGGCTCCACAAGGAGTTGAAAGAGGCTCCCCGCGACTTGCAATGAGAAGAGCATTAACGTAGCTGTCACTCATCGAAGCAATCTTCCTAGGATTGAACGAGCTTCGCACGACTAATACCGAACGTCCTGGCATAGCTAACACGGCACGCTGAGGTGTGTTGTGGCACCAGTACGCCAATTCTTGTCTTCCAATAAGAAGGTCAATAAAAAGTGACCCATTCCTACGTGTAGCGATTGACAGATTATCCCGGATATCCTTTAGTGTTACGGTTGGCTATGAATATTATCAGCTGCTCGTCTCACACGAACGGGAAAATCGACGTCGTACGGTTTCATATTGGTATAACACCAAGGCATGGCTGGGATTTGAGCTCTGATATATATTTATTCGCCTTGACAAAACATTAGTTAGCGATACTTAAGTTAATCAATGGATTAGGAGTTCTCGTACGAGGCCATTTTTGACAAGTTTCTACTATTGTTGAAAAAGCGAGGTTCCAAAAACTGTGATTTCAAAAGGTGCTTCCGTGCGGGTGCAGTTACTCGAGTATTCTATATGTGAGTGACATACGAATGCGCTACAACCAGTATATGAATCAATTCCTTCCAAACGCAAAAGTGTGGATTCGGCATAACGGTATGTAGTTGATCGCTCCACCACACACTGAGCAAGTTTTGATGATTTTCATATCCAATCAAATCGTACGCATCTAGAACTACCTTCTGCAATATAATTTTCTTTTTCTCAGTCATAGGATGCCTTTTGCCAGCCACTATTGCCTAGTTGTCACCGCCATGCATTAACTATGCATGAGGTCCCGTCCGATGTCTGATCCTATGATCGGGACGGCACGGGAATGTCTCACAGAGGCTAAACTAGAGATTTTGACTCTTATAATGTGTTAGGTAGGTATTTGACCTACCTACCTAGATACCTACAGAAGGTGGAGAAGCTTTCAAGAAGCTACCTAGCAAGTCTAATGAATTAGTTGTCTGGTCGCGTCTGTGCGACAAAAAGAAACATCTCGAGTCCGAACAATGAAACGAAAATCCCTGCTGACGACATGTGGGGGTACCGAAGCAGGCTTCGCCTGGGGGAGTAAGGATCAACCCGTGTATGCGCCGAAACGAGTCTACTATGACATCACACCCCTAGGAACCTAATGGCATTAATGGCCACGGCCCCTACGGGTGCGGACGGCGGCACACTGAAGAGATGGCTGACGTGCTACCAGACAGCCGTCTGGAACGCTATGGCTCGCGTACCTCAGCCACTCCTTCCAGAAGTCACATAGCTTCTGGTCCAGTGAACTACTTCAGAGAGATGCTTCGTAATAGCGTAATGCTGGACCGCACCATATCCCTAAACGAGAAATATCAGAACAAGGAAAGAAATGAGAAAGTCTTCCGTTCTACATGGGGATTGTCACCTAGAGACATTAGGATCACGAAGGGCCTCTTCTTCCTAGAAAGAGTTGAAAGCCAGGGCCTTGTCGACGAGGTTGAATCGGACCCCGAAACAGAGGGGGACGAACTAAGTTCAGAAGGGGATACCCCTTAACTTGTCACCTGTTTTCATATTTTTCCTTATTACTGCCTATTCCTTATATTACCTTTTAGTTCCTTTAATGTTGTGTTGATACGATCGAATGGACACTTGGACTGTGGTACCCTGATAGCCCACTGTGACCTGTAATCCGCAAAAACACGGCAGGTGCGCTTGGGTTCAACTCCCTTCTTCGTCTTTGTGCGCGGGCACCCCATACAGGGAGGCCACCTGCCGGTCTACCTCTTCTATACTGATCGCTATGGGGGTTTTGGGACTCTGAGAGGCGGCTTGGGATGGAAAGGATATCAAGAAGGGGCAGGGGGGGAGATCGTAAAAGCGGTTAGTTAGATTAGGACTATGGCATTCAAATAAAAGACATTAAGCTCGAGTCTACTACGAACATATTATAGGGATCGCTATACTGGGAAACGACCTAGCGGTACCATTTTTCATCGACGACGATGTCGATTATACTAAGTACTTTCTCGATGAATTCAATAAAGACCTTGATAGCCTGCCATCTAGCTTCCTAGCGGCCCCCGAGTGACCCTTTCGCAACCCCGGAGAGCAGGGTGCGATACAACCTAGACAAGGTTCAAAATGGCCTTGTAAAGGCTAGTAAAGTTAGGAATAGCTCCACCCAAATCAGATATTTATAGGTAAAAAAGTACTTGGATTGATATGGACACCGTGCCTTTAATCAGGTTATCCTCACCTTTAATCTCTAATAAAAGCCAGAGTAATGCTAAATAGAGTGAGTCTGAACAGAGTGAGGCTAGTATACCTCTCAGGGGATAAAGGGGCAGAGTGGAACAATAGGGCTAGAGGGCAGTGGCGAGGCCCCTACGAGGCCCTAGCAAGGCCACACGTATATATGAGGAGATCCTCTTCCCTTTAATTAAAGAAGGGCAAGCGTTAATAGATCACCCTTACTACGCCTCGAGTTCGATATAACCTTCTAGCATTCACTCTACGTGTGACCACCATCAAGGGACCTCCATTCAAATCAATCTGACAATACTTACAGTGATAATAGACGAACCCAAGCTCGGTAGTTAGACCTCGTTTCGATCGGGTATGCGTTGGTGTTCGTCTTCCCCATTACGACCTCTCCCACCAACTTGTTAGTCTTGAAGGGCCGAATCTTATTACGTAGCTTATTCCGCTCGAGCAATCGGGGTGGCATCATAAATGATTGCGCAAAACGGACAGTGCTAAGGCGGTCCGCCTACGTTCACTGTAAGGCTGCTACTTCACTATAGACTATACCATACCTAAACTAGTAGTGTGGATACCTAATTTAAGGTACAAGGCTCATAGAAAATCTCGTACCTCTCCTACGTGGCTACTATGACCTGAAGCTCTGCAACTGTGTCGTGTACTATGTCGTCGCATTTGCCTGCGCTCCACACGATGGCAGTCTTTAACGATATAGCCCTTTTTTGTCGACGATAATGTCGTCCTACTGAACACCTGCATGACCCTATCCGAGGCCTTCCTGTCGAGCCACCGAAGGAGCTTCTAAGTGACCCCTAGAAAGCCAGACCTGGAGTACGCTCTATGAAGCTCAAGTTGATATAAATAGGGCTGTTGAAGCCTCGGGGGCGATATTAAGGCTACTGTACATAGGAATAGCTTCACTTAGATGAGGCATAGCCATGTAGAAAAGGTGCAAATTTTTCTTAGAGCCTTGTACCTTAAATTAGGTATCCACACTTCCAGTCCATCAATGTTGGGTATACATTGGCGCGCCTGGGTGGCAGCTGGATATGATCTTAGAGATCATCTTAGAATCTCGATATGCTTTTACTAAAACATAGTCACTTAAATATGTTTTCCCCAAGTGTATATTGAATTTATAACCATATTGAAGAGCTAAAATCCAATCAAATTCTGAAATCATTTCAGGATATGTGTGTATACGCAAAAAGCTATTCGCATACTGCATAGTGTATGCAATGCATATATACAATATTCTTTTTATTTTGAAAATGTCAACATTAAACATTTGTCACGATTGGAATCAAAGACCTTAGGAGATTACAATTTACTGATTTACTGGCTTACTAGCTACACTACAAAAGTTACGGGACTACGAAATTACTGAACATATTGCCATTGTTTCAGTAGATAAGGGTTGTACGGGAAGGTGCAGGTGTAATTACAGGTGCAATAGCTGCAATAGGTATATGTATCAAACGGCTCAAACGGGCAGCTAGGAAGTTACACTCAAACGCTAATATTAGGTGACAGCTAATCGATCGATTGAAATCATTTCAAGGCTATAATCGTCTGAGATTGTATTAAATTAGCAAGTCATATCGGGAAGGACACTGTCTTAGGAATTGCAGCCATTCCCAATATGCAATAATTCTGGAGATCATGTCCACTTTTTGGTAATAATATTAAATTAGAGAAATGATCTTATGCGATTACATGATCCCTAAGACCATGTCGGGGCGCCATACCGGCGCGCTAATGTAGTCTACAGTGAACCTAGCAGCCCTACAGTGAACGTAGGCACTTTTTGATTATGAGACTACGTTATTAGGGAGGTAGATTGTAGTGCTACAAAGGCTGCAAGAAGAAGACACCATTGATGTAAGAGCCCCAAACTAAATATTCAGGCAGGAGAAATGGTTGCATTGCTTTCAACCAGTCCCGCTAAGGTACATATACATATCTATAAGCAAAGGATCATTGTACTACATAGAAAAAAACTGTACAAGGGAGTAGAGAAACATACATATAAAGGATAAGACTTGCTCTGGTCTTTCTACCTCAAACGATGGATCACACTAGAAGAACTTACTAGTATATTTATACCTGAAAAGAGTGAGATAGTAATACTTGGACTGTGATAATCAATCCAATTGCAAATCTTTCGATGTACCACAGAATACTCTCATGTTAGATTTGCTCCCTATGATCGATTTGTGATCACATCGTCAGGTTCTATTGACTAAAGGACTACCATATCGCCATTGTATGTATTATCTACAACCTCCACACGCTCTCTCTTGACTTAATCTTCTAATACAACGAATATAACACTGATAATCTGCGTCTATTTCAACAGATACCACAGTTACTATTCTAGATTTCGAAGCACGACATGGATAAGTACTCGAGAAAATACGAGAATAGTAACCGAGATCTCATTCGCGCCAATCTTGATGCTGCACCTCAGGGACAGGAAGGAGCCATACCTCCGAACGACTTGCTTAAGATGATCAGAGAATTTAAGGAGGATGTGCGAGATATTCGTGTCCCCGAGATCGGTACTTGGGATTGGGAGTTGACCACCGCAATGTTCCGAGAATTTAAGGAGAAAGTGCGAGATCTCATTAAGCCCAATCTCGGTGTTGCACCTCAAGAGGCTGGTCCAGGATCAGCTAGCGGAACGGATGTCGAGACTGCACAGTTCGTTCCTAATACTCGGAAGAGGTTGGCGAGTTCAAGTTTCTCTGACCAGTCCCATCCTCAAAAGAGCCCTCGCACATTGTACAAGCCAGCAGCAATCGACGACAACGACGGTGTTACAGATGCCACTCCATCCCAGAAGAATATGTCTCCCAAGGACAGAGACGGCTATGTCTTGGACTGGGAAAATTTCGATTATACGCTCAACAACGAGATCCGCTTGCAAGGCATGTCGAATTGGGTTGTGTATCAACCCGTTTTGATGTCGTCGCTGAGGACCATCGGGTATGAAAATGGCATGCCCCTCCCTCCGCTAGATGAGCTTAAGCTTGCCGAAGCCATCAAGAGAACAAGCGACCAGGGTGCACTTGGCTTTGCCGCTCGAATCCGCGATGGGACGGAGATAATTGCTCAGTTAGAGCTGGATTGGGAAGTCGTGGGAACAAGACGCAAAGTACTGGCTTGGACCGATCTTACGGAGATGAAGTACAACGGGAAGGACCCTCTTACATTTTCATCCGAGTGGAAATCCCAAGTCCAGAAGTGCCGAGACCTTGGTTTACCTACAGATGACGCGCAATTGATCGTCGCTTTCCTCGCTGCCTGCAAACGGAACGCCGGAGATTGGGTGAAGGTCAAATCGAGAAGATGTGACTGTGAAGACAGTATCGACGGCGTGATTGAGTGTTTCAACAGGATCAACAAAACGCCTAATCGCAAGAAGCGGGTTCCACTATGTTTCACATGTAAGCAGTACGGGCACATGTCCAAACACTGTCCTGACCGACCCGAGTGGGCGGTGACCCACGGCGTGCGCATCCTGTAAGCTACAGGACCTAGGTATTCCTGATCAATGGAAAAGGGTTGATGCGTACATTCATTCAAGTCAAAGGTGGAGAAGCCACTGAAGCAAAGAAGCCATCAACAAGTTCATCAATCACACCTCAAATCAATAAATTACAGTGGGCCAATTCTCTCCGTCAAATAAATTGGTAAATTGTCTCCATCAAATCATTAACATGGATCAATTAATCAGGAATACCCTAAATCAATAGCTTAGATGAATTAGTCGTCAGACTGAGATGATGATAGGTGTAATTGATGTTGTTCTTCTTAAATGTGTTACAGTGGACCCACAAGACCATCTGATGTGTGGCAATATCATAAGTATTATGACTAAAGAATACCTCATTCATAACTGGTTCAAGGTAGCATGTGCATATAGACTACATGTAGGTAGGTTACCTTACTATTTCTTTGCAAATCCTTAGAATCATCCACGACATCATTCTCGCTGGTGAAGGTAATAGGATATGGTGCTGTCAATCGAGCTCACAGGATGAGGGCTCAGCCTTCTATATGCGAGTCATACTTTCTAGGGGCGTTTCTATTTAGGGTATTTGGACTCAATGGGTATTACTCCAACACAAATGCTGCTACATCATCTCCGCGCAGCTCATCCATCACGTCAACTCATGCCCTCGCAGCAGATTCGGCGCAATCCACCACGACCGCGGAAAACTCATCCCCCATTTCTCCACGAGGCCCGCCAACTCGTCTCTCCTCCCCGGCACATACACGGCTCCGAGTGCACGGCTCCCTTCTCGTGCCCGATCCGGAAAAAGCTACACTCGCCCGGCCCGGCTTGGACTAAGCCCAGCGGCGCAAGCTTGCTCGTCAATTGGTCACGGACCGCGTCTGCTGTTGCTGCGCAGGGTGCGCATCGAAGAGAGATGCAGAAGTGCTCAGTGGCTAGTGTGCGCTCGGCTGCCCGCCATGTCGCGCGGGCCGTTGCCTGGTGCTCGGAGGGGATGAACATTGTTGCGGGACCTAGCAGCGTCGCACACAGCTTCCAGTCTGTCTGGTGGTCTAACTTCGGCTTTCTTCTCACCTTCTTGCGCGGCAGAGGCGATTCTCTTAGGCCG
Organism: Hypoxylon sp. PDH2405; assembly: GCA_023628415.1. Classification (NCBI taxonomy): domain Eukaryota; kingdom Fungi; phylum Ascomycota; class Sordariomycetes; order Xylariales; family Hypoxylaceae; genus Hypoxylon; species Hypoxylon sp. PDH2405. The sequence goes on along the minus strand of JAMAKT010000091.1, from coordinate 11,828 downwards.
CTGCCGCCGCGGGTGAAGAAGAGGTTATCGATGTGCCAGCGCGGCCTGTCGTACTCTGTCGTTGCTATCGTGGCGCGGATCGTGAGCCAGTAGTGGTCCAGGCCGTTGGCCTTAACGAAGTCGTTGACGAATGCTAGGAAGGGGAGGAAGAGGGGGAGGAGCGAACTGGAGAGGACGGCTTGGGTCCAGTCGTTCAGGCTAGACGGGATGTCGTCTGCTGTGCAGAGTAACGGCCCGCAATAGCTCCAGAAGGCGTCCGTTTTGACGGTCAAGCAGTCGGACTCGGGAGAAGGCTCCGAGAGGCTGTATTTGAGGAACTCGAAGCTTGTTGATGCTGCGACTTTGTGATTCATGGTGAAGATTCGGACAGGATTCGGGTTTCACTTCGGGCTTTCAGCTCCGAACTACATATAATCTAGGATGATCTAGGCTGCAGTTAATCTGATCAGGATTCTTGGCAGTCTTTATATAGGAATAGTCGCCAGCTCTGGAAGAGATGACACTCGACCGATAGAAATTTTCTAAGATCTAAGTGTAATATAATCTAGGTAATAGGTAGGTATACAGGTAATACCATAGTCCAATGTAGGGTTAAGTAAGAGATACTGACAGGATAATAGGTGGCATTGATGTTGTTTTTCTTTAAGTGTGTTACAGTAGATTCCTTCCCTTTCAAATCAATAGAGCACGTGCGCGCCCTGCATAAGGTAGGTACGAACTGAGAATGCGGAACCCAATGTGACCTAAAATGCGCAATTGCCCTATCTGCACCTTTATACACGTCATGCAGTCCGCTATGTGTTCAATGGGCATAGCATTTGTTCATGCAGGCAGCAGGCGGTCCTGATGGACTAAGGAACTATATGTATTAGAGGACTAAGTGAAGGACTAAGTGATGAAGCTGATGATGGCTGAGATAGTCGTCTATATATATATACAGGTGGATACAGAATAGGATAAGGAGGAGCGCTCGAGCTTAATATACTGGGGTGATCCATGGTCCTAGGATGGGTTCAAATAAGGTTCCAGGGTGCTTATAGGTGCGAAGGGGATAGAGGGGGCTCGCTTGCTGTGCCGACAAGTGCAATGGCGGCAGTAACCGAGGCGGTAATACCCTACTAATGGGACTAGAGTGGTGTATCCATCAGTCCAGTGGTGATCCGTATGGTAGGTCCGAATATAGTTCCCATATCAGTGTGTGTGTATATCCGACTCTTTGACCTATCAGATGATAGTTGCTCTCGTATATAGTGGGGTTCGATCGAGGGGAGCGGCGGTGAGGTTCGTGATGTTTGTTTCGACGTTGAGATGTGTCGGATGGGATGCTTGTGATCGGTCGGTGTGTCCAGGGGTGGACCTTGGTTAGGGGTCGTGCTGGGAAACGCGGCCCGGGCCAGATTCGAAGGACCGTTAATCGAATGGCCGTTGCCAGGGTGAATGGTCCGTTCCGGATTCGAATAGGTTCGACGGTGACCAGTGCCGATACAGCTATGAATTGGGAAAGATCTGAACCCACTCGGGTTGCTCTTTCAGGGATGGGTGGATACCGTTTAGCAGCAACGGTGTTTTGAGACCAAAAGGAGAGCCTCTTCTGATATATGAAATAGGTATGACGTCACCTGGATTTGGGTGTGGTAATGGGTAGGAGTGTTAAGGCTCTGCTTGATATTGAGGCTCTGCGGTGGGGCTAGGTGTGGTTAGATGTGGCAAATAAAGAGGCGACGGCGAGCCTCACGATAGGTGTGTGTGGTGTTAATGTGGAGATGCGGCGATTAGAATAAAGGAGGAGAGATTTTAGGTTTTAAAATTAGGGCTGTTTCCACATTAATATTTAATAACCTTATGTAACGTCGAAGCTTTAATGTTTCGGTTTAATAAAATACTTAAGTATTAAATACTTAAGTATTTTATAACTTTAAAACTTTACTACGTATATATATATATATATATATATATACGAAAAACGCTTTTAAAAATATTTTTATAAAAAGCTTTTATTAAGTTTATTTAATAATTATTATTTATTATTACTAATTATTTTAATTAACGATTAATATTTAATAAAGTTACTTTTATAATTATATTTATTAATAAATATATTTAATAATAATTAATTTATTATATTTAATAGTTTTTTTTAGGAAAAAAATTAAAAAGTTAATCGCGTTAATTATAATAAATATTTTTTAAAAAATTATTTCGGTTAAATTTAATATATATATTATAATAAATAAACTATTATTTAATATTAATTTAAAAGATTTTATATATTTTATTAAAGAAATTTTAAATTTAACTTTTAAAATTAAAAATATATTTTTATAATAATTTATTATAAATATTATTATATATTATAAAGCATTTAATAATATATATATTTTAATGTTTTTAAAAAGTTTTATTAACTTTATTAAAGTTAAAATTACGATTAAAATATTTTAAATTAACGTAATATATATAATTTAATTTTATTATAATTAATAACTTTTATAAAATAAAACGTTAAATAAAGCTTTAAAATAATTATATATTTAAGTTATATATATCGTAAGTTTTTTTTAAAAGTTCGTTAAAAAATTTATTTATAAAAAAACATATATATAAAAAAATAAAATATACTTATATATAAACTTAAAGTATTTACTTAAAAATATAATTTTATATATATTATTATAAAATTTTTATAAAAGAAATATTTATAACGTAATTTATAATTAACTCGAATATTTAATTAATTTAAATACTTAAAAAAATTACCTTATAAAAATATTTTAACTTTTAATAACTTAACGAAATTTTAAGCGATTTAAATGTAATTAAAAATATAAGTTAATTAATTTATAATATAATTTAATAAAATGTTTATAAAAAATCCGAGGATTTTTCGAAAAAATTATAAAAGGTTAAAAATAAAGTAAAGTAAATGTTTTTTTTTCGTGTATTTTAATAAAAATAAAAGTTATAAATTTATAATTTTAAAAATAAATAAGTTTAATTATATAATAATTAATAATATTTGTTTCGAATTTTATATAAATTTATTTCGTTATATAATAAAGGAAATGTTAAAAGTAAATACTTTTTAAATTTACTTTTTAATTTCTTTATAAGGAAACTATTACGATCCCGTTTATTACTTTTAATTAGTAACTTTTATAAATCGGTATGTACTTTAAAGTCCTTAATTTTATAAGGTAATAATGCTTAAAGGTTAATTAAAGGTAACTTTTAATCGTAAAGGAAATTTTAAGGTACTTTTTATTTAAGAAAAAATAAATGTTTAAATTAATAACTTAAAAAATAAATAATTAAATATATAAGGAAACTTATCCTCCTTATATTTATTTTCCTTTTTTATATTAATATTTTAAATTTATAAATTTATAATCTTACCGTATAGCTTTATAAATCTTTAATCTTTTAATTTATAATATAAGATTTTTAATTTATAAATTAGGTTAACGTTATATAATTTTAGTTTAACCTTAATTCTAAGGATTATTCTTTTAAGCTATAACATTATTTCCTTTTTTTAAGGTTTTTATTTTAAAGATTAATATTAATAAGTTCTTTCTTTATTATATATTAATTATGTTAGGTTATAGTATTAATAAATTTGGTTTATAAATTTCCCATCGTTTTAAACGAGTTGTTAAAAACCGAGTAGCATTTCTTTAAATAGTTCTTTCGTAAAGTTACTCCGAAATGCCTTGTTTTTATTACGAGAATTATAAGCTAGCTTATACTACCTTTAAGGACTTTAACTATTATATTAAATGTATTCGTTTTAGTTAAGTTTATTATAACATGTTCGGAATTTCTTATAAAAAGGTTTTAAAAGTTACCTTTTAATTTTATAATCTTAAAGAAAAGCTTAAGAAAATTAAGGAGAAAGCGAAGTTATTTGCTATTAAAATTTGCCGTTTACGAAAATAAAGAAAATATTAAGCTAAAAAATTAAAATAAATAATTGTTTATAAGCTTAGCTTTATTAAAGAGTTAAAGCATATTAAGCGAAAAAAGCAAAAAGCTTTTAAAGAAAGAATAAGTCCTAATGCTCTTAAGGCTTCTCCTTTTTTTTCTTAAGCTAATTTAAATTTAAACGCAAATCCTTCCTTAGTTTTAATTAATTTAAGTTTTAATAATAAAACTTTTTAAATTCCTTAAGGTAGTTTTATAAATGCTTAATAAGTTTTTATATATTATTTTCTAATAAATAGTTCTTTTATTTCATAAGGTATTATAATTAATTCCTAATTATTTGTAAATTTAATATGCATTTAACTTTATATTCTTTTAAGTTTTCTTTAAGTTTAATAGCTTATTTAATTTTAATATTCTTTAATATTAATTTTAATATAACGATATAAAATACTTAGGTTTAAAGTTTTATTTTTAATAATATTATAAGTTTATAATTAATGTTTAATAGGATTTTCTTAATTTTAAAAGATCTTAACTTTTTAAAATTTAACTTTTCGCTTAGCCTTTTTGTGCGAATTTGTAGTGTTTTTAACGTTAAGTGTTATTTATTATAAAGTAAATAAACCTTATCTCTTCTTTATAAGATTAGTTTTTTAATCCTTTTACGATTATAATATATTGCCATTTTGTTTTAAATAAACTATAATTGTTGTTATAATTGTGATTATAAAGTTTATATTTTAATGGCAAATACTTTTATTTTTAAAGCTATTATAATGATTTTTAAAGCTGTGTTATTAAATAACTCTTGCTTAGTTATTTTTAACTAATATTTATAAAGGGTTGTGTGCGGTAAAATACTTATATCCTTATTAATATTAATGTTATAAGTTATTTAAGCAATTAATAATAGTTTAACTTAGTTGTTTTACTAATTATTAACATAACTTTATAAGTATTATTTAAGTGTTTAATTTAATCTTTTAGTTTATTTATTTATTTAAGGGTGTGTTATTATGAATAACTTTTGCTTAACTCTTAGCTTCTTTATTAAGCTTATTTAAAACTTAAATATAAAGAGCTTATCTTTATTTAAAATTATTTGTTTAAATAAGCTATATTTATTAAAAACTTCTCATATAAATGCAAATATAAGCTATTTTATAATGCTATTCACTTTATATAAAATGAAATACTTATACTTAATGAGTTTATTAATAATAACCCATATAACATTATGTTAAAATTTTATTATAAGGTTTTTTAAAATAAGTAAGCTTATAATAAAATCCTACGTAATAATATTCCATGGTTTATTTAATACTTTAATTAGTTAAAATAAATTATATAGCTTATGTTTAGCTTCTTTAACTTTATTGTAAATATTATATTCTTTAATAACCTTAATAATTGTTTTTTTAATGTTTGGAAAATCATAGGTTTTTTAAATTCTTTTAGCTATTTTAAATATTCCTTAATATTTATATAAGGGATATTTATAAAATTCCTTTATAAATGTTTCCCTAATTTTATTAGGAACATATACCTTATTTTAAAATAGTAACGTTTTATTAGGTTTTCTTTATTAATGTAGTTTTTTAAACTTTTATTAGTTATAAGCATTTTTAAATCTTTATATTTAAACGTCCTTATTAATTTAAATATGTACTAAGGTAATGGTTCTATTATTTTATTATTCTAGTATTTAAATGTTTTTTTTAACCTTAATATCGTAATTTCCTTTTCAGCTAAAAAGGTTTGCTTAAATATTTTCTTTCTTTTTAATATAATAAATCTTAAAGTTAAATTAAAATAGAAAAATCATTTATCTTTTATATCTTTGATTAAATTTTTAAGTTATTATAAATTATATTAGGTTTTTATAGTTTAAATAAATATTAATAAGTTTTTTAGTTTTATTAAGCTATAATTATTATTCTTTTAATGCTTAAACGATTACTAATAACTTCTTATCGTAAATCTTATATTTAGGCTTTACATTATGTAGTGCTTTTAAGTAATACGTAATTAAGTACCATTTTTTATTATTTTTAAATTATTTTAAAATTACTTTAACCGCTATATTAAATATATTTATTTTAAGTTTTTTCTTTTTATTATTATTTAAGAGTTTACATATTACTTTACTTATAATAATCCTTTTAATCTTATTAAAGGCCTTTTTTACTTTTTTAGTAAACTTAAAAGGTTTTTTTTAATTCTTTAAAATGGTTAGTTTCGTTAATGGTTTAATAATTGCTTTAAAATTCGCGATTAATCCTTAAATATAGTTAATAAATTCATAAAATGCTTATATATTCATAACGTTTTTTAGTTTAAGCTAATCTTTAATTATTACTATTTTTTCCTTTTAAATTTGAATTTTTCCTAAGGTTATTATAAATCTTAAATAATTAAGTTTTTTAATATATTATTTACTTTTAATAGGGTAAATTAATAAGTTAGCTTTTTTTAAGGCTTTTAATATTAATAATATATATTACTAATGTTTTTCCTTATCCTTAAAATATATAAGTATATCGTTTAAGTAAATAAATATAAATTTATTTAAATACTTTTTAAATATTATTATAATTATATGCTAAAAAATAGCTAGTGCATTAATAAGTTTAAAAGGCATAACCTTATACTTATAATGCTTATATACTATTTTAAAAGCTATATATTACTTATGTTCTTTAGCTATTTAAATTATATAGTAGCCGTTTTTAAGGTTTAAAGCTATAAAAATCTTAGCTTTATTAATTTATCCTTTTATAAGCTTAATTAAAGGTAATATATATTCATTCTTTTTAATAATACTATTAAGGTATTAATAATTAATAACTTATCTTTATATAAGTTCTTTATCCTTATTAATCTTTTAATTATTATCTTTATTTATTTTAAATACCATTATAATTAAATATCTTAATAATAATTTTAATTTTTAAATATATCCTTTCTTAAGGTTTTATTAAATACTTTTCCAAAGTGCTTTTAACTTTTCTTAATTCATTAAGTATATCGGAAATAGTTTAAGGTATTATTCTTTTTTAAGGTATATTTTATAGTTTTATTAATTATGTTTTAATAGCTTTTCTTTAATTCTATCCTTAAATAGCTTATAAAACTATAAGTATTTACGTAATACTTTACGCAGCGGATTTTCAAGTTAAAAAGCTCGAATTATATAAGCAATATTATTCGTTTTTACTCCTTTATTTTAAGAGTTATATATATTACTTCTTTAATAAGTTTTAAAGGCTAACTTTTCTAAATAATCTTATTAAAAATAACTTATTTTTTAATATATCCTTAAATTACTTCGCTTAAGTTAATTTATTTTTAAAATAAAGTTATAATAATTAATATTAGCTATATTAAAAATAATAATATTTTAATGTCCTTAAATTTTTAAGTTAATTAATATTGTTTTTTATAATATTTTATTATTTCCGTAAGTTATAATACTTTTATTAAAGGTAATTAACTTATAAAATTATTGTTTATATTTTTAAGAAATCTTATCCTTTTTAACTACTTTTGTTAATATATAGCTTAGTTTAACTCTTAAATTTATTAAGGCTTAGTATTTTTTACTCTTATGCTTAACTTAAACTATGATTTGTTTCTTTTTTTTAAAGTTAGCCTTTGCTTTAAATAAAAACTTTCCTTTCCTAACTCCTTAATGCCTTAATAATAAAAGCCTTAGCCATTTTTTAATTTCTATTAATAGTTCTTATTATTAAAGTATTTCTTAAAGAATACTTATCGTTTTAGTTTTAGGAGATTAAGTTTTTATGCTTTAGCTTTCTTAATAACGTATTCTTAATATTTATTATTATAATAGTTTCGTTAGTTTTTTATATAATAACTAACATTTAAAGGATACTTTCTTATGGCATATTTATTTAATTAATCATTAATTTTATTTTGAAATTTACTAATGGCTAACTATAACTTAAGATCGATATAAGCTAAGTGTAAAAGTCTTTAATATATTATAAAGTATTGCTCTTATTTTCTTAAGTTTAAAATATTAAGTAATTCTAATATTAAGAAATAAGTAATATAATATTAAAGGAATTTAAAATATTTTTAACTTTATTAATATTAGTTTTAAAGTTATTAAAATATTTTAATAGCCATTTTTATATATTTTAGTTTTAAATTAATCTTAATATTAAATAACTTTAAGCTATATAATTATCTTTTTTATAACTAGTTAAGCGTATAATATATTACTTATAATTATTATTTAACTTTTTTTCTACTTATTCCTATAGTTAATATATTATAAAGATTATAAAACACGTTGGTATAGCATATACATCCTTATATAATAGCTTTTTAACTAGTATTAAATCGTAAATATTAAAAGTATATTCGTAAATATTTTTTTTATAAATCATAATTACATAAGTATTCCTTAAGTTTTAAAAGTTTATTATTAAAGTTTTTATAGAAATAATAATATTGGTTATTCTTTAAGTTTTAATATATAAAATATAAATTATTTTAATAAAAGGTTTAATATAAATTATTATGCTTTTTTTAACAATATTTCTTATAGCTGGAATTTTTATAATACTTTTAATATTTTACTTTATGTGTTGCCTTAACTAGGGCTTTAACTTCACTTAAGGTTAATTCTTTAAGGTATTTAGCTTAATAGCTTAAACATATTACTAAGTTAATCTCATAGCATTTGCAGCCGTTTATAATGGTAAGTAGTAATTTAAGGTATTTTAAATGAAATTAGTAAGCGCGAAGTTTAGCTTTTTAACAAACTTTACACTTATTAACTTTTAAGTTCTTTTCCTAAACCGCTTAATTAATTATAATAGTAAATACATTATTAATTTCCTTTTCGTTCGTAGTAACTTTTAATACCTTTTTATTTTAAGGTATTCCTTCTTTATATACTTTAAGTTTTTTACTTTAACATTTATTTTTATAATATTTTATTTTTTCGTAATTATAACATTTAATTTTAAATTTATCTTAAGATTTCTTTCTTTAAGCTTAGGATTCGTTAAGTTTAATTAAGTTAAACTTAATTCCAATATTTTTTTATGGTTTTTTAAAATTAATTCGCTTATTTTTATTAGATTAGTATTTTTTGGTTTTTTATAATAAAGTTTTCCGCTTTTTAAAATATCGTTTAAAGTTTTCATTATTAATAGTAATGGCTTTCTTAACAAAAGCGTTAAATTACTTAAGGTTTCTTTACTTATACAAATTATTACTATAAAGTTTATTCTTAACATATTTTTTTAATCCTTAATAAAAGAAATAGAAAAAACTTTTAGTTAATAGCTTAAATTAAGTCGTTAATTTCTTAAACTTAATAGCGTAATTTAACGCGGATTTATTTTATTAAAGATAATATAGTTTAGTTTTAACTTTCTATTATTAAATAGGGTTTTTAAACATAAGTTTAAGTTTTTCTTTAAAGTTTAAGAACTTCTTAAAGATATATTTAATTTTTTCTTTAGCATTGTTACCATTCTTAACCTAATCCTTAAGAATTAAAGAAAATTAATTAAGTGCTAACTTATTCAACAATTAAAACGCGATTAATACCTTTTAATATTTTATTATTATTAAGCTTTAATAAAACTAATAATACGTTTTAACTTAAATTAAAAAACCATTAAGGTTTTCCTTTTTATTATATTTTTTAAGGAAGGTTAATTTAAATTTTTTAACCTTTAGCATATTTATATTATTATTGCTATTTGAATTTAAGTTTCCTAAGGGTTTTAATGCTTTGAGTAGTTTTGAAAGGTATTATGCTAAAGGCTTTAAAGGGTAAAACTAAGGTATTAAAGTTTTTAAGGGTTAAGGTATTAATTTCTTTTCACTTTCTTCATTATTATTGCTTTCCTTTTCTTTATTACCTTTTTCCTTTATTTCTTTTAAAGTGGTTATTTATTTTCCTTTAAAGGTAATAATTAATAAAAGTATATTTAAAGGTTTAATAACTTTCTATGTTATCGTAATAAATTTTTATATTAGTTTTTTTATATAAGGAAATATTTAAGGTTGTGCTTTTTATAATAATGTTATTAATAATGGTTATAAAGTAATTAAAGCTTATTATTATTATTTTAGTTTAAAAGATATCCCTTTAAAAATTATTTGCGAGTAAGTTTTTTTTTAATTAATGCTTAGCATTAATTAAAGAAATTATTAAAATGTTACAATCTTATTTATTACTTTTAGTTAGTAACTTTTATAAATCGATACGTACTTTAAAGTCCTTAGTTTTATAAGGTAATAATGCTTAAAGATTAATTAAAGGTAACTTTTAATTATAAAGAAAATTTTAAAGTATTTCTCATTTAAGAAAAAATAAATGCTTAGATTAATAACTTAGAAAATAAATGATTAAATATATAAGGAAATTTATTCTCTTTATATTTATTCTCTCTTTTTATATTAACATTTTAAATTTATAAATCTGTGATTTTACCGTGTAGCTTTACAAATCTTTAATCTTTTAATTTATAATACGAGATTCTTAATTTACAAATTAAGTTACGTAATTTCGGTTCGACCTTAATTCCGAGGGTTATTCTTTTAAGCCGTGATAAAAACCTTAAGTGTTTTTTTTACGGTTTAATTATAATTTAATTAATTAATATTTAAAATTACACTAAATTATTTTAAGTTTTCGTAAAGTTATTAACTTTTAAAATATTCGAATTTTAATGTGTTTTTAAATGTTCGAGTTAATTAAATGTTCGAGTTAATTATAAATTACGTTATATTAAATATAAATAAAAAAATAAATATAATTTAAAAAGTAAATATATAATTATATTAAATATAATATAAAGTATTTAACTATGTTAAGATTGCGATTTATTAAATTAATTAAATAAGCAAGTGGTTTATACGGCGTAGTTACTTTATACATTAAGATTCCTCGTTTATACTTAAATCTTCCCTTTTACACTTTTACATTAATTAATTAATTAATGTAACACCACCTTTTTCACACATAGCTAATTAGCTTAACTTTTTTATTAAGTAAATTAATAAACCTTATTTATTTAATAAACTACGTTAAATAAAAAAATATAATGTAATATTATATAAATTTAATGTAAAATTAAAATATTAATAAAATAATATTAACGTAAAAATATAAAGATACGAATTTTATAAATTCGTAAAGTAAAGGTTATAAATAATATAATAATAAATAAAAAATTACTTTTAAAATATATTAATTTTATTAACTTATAATATAACTTTAAGTGTTAATATATTTTAATAAAAACATTTTATACGTAATAAATGTAAATTTATAAACGTGTAAAATGCATTAAAATTTTTAACGTAATAAAAAACGTAAATTAATTAAAGTAAACTTTTCGTAATAACTTAATCGTTAAAATAATATACTTATAATAATTTAATTAAATTTATATATTTTTCGTAATAACGAAAATATTAAAGTAATGTATTTTTTTAATAATTTTTAAGGCTTACTTTTTTTATTTAAATATAATAACGTAAAGTTTATATAACTTTACCTTATAAAATTTTTATTACTTTATAATTAACTTATTAATTAATTATTAATTAATATTAAATAAATAAAGTTTATTAATTTACTTAATAAAAAAGTTAAGTTAATTAATTATATATAAAAAAAGTATTATTATTTTATTTAATATAATTAAATAATTATATAAAAAATAAAATTTAAATATAAACGAAAAATTTTAATGTATAAAATAAATAAGTTATATAAATTACTTAATTATTTATTTAATTAATTTAATAAATTATAATTTTAATAAATATAAAAAAATAATTATAATTAATTACGTAATTATAAATTAAATATATTTTTATATAAAATATAATTAATTATATAAAAGTAT
>JAMAKT010000090.1:0-140177 GCA_023628415.1 Hypoxylon sp. PDH2405 | reverse complement strand
AATAATTATAATTAATTTTTATATATAATTTTATATATAATTTTTTATAATATTTTTAATATAATTAAAAAGTTATAATTATTTTTAATATAATAATTATAAAAGTAATTATTACTTTTTTTATTTAATATATAAATATTAAAAATAATTATTTTATTATATATTAATTTTAATTAAGAAATAATTTTAAAATATATAATAATTTTAAATTAAAAATAAATTTTTAATAACGTAATTATTAAAGTTTAATAATTATTAAAAAATCTTTAATATTATATAATTTAAAATAATTTTATTTAATTAAAACAATTATAAATTTATAATAATTTAAGGTATAAAGTAATAATTTAAAAAATGTAAATTGCTAATAATTTTAACACTTTAAAACGGTTTCGAAAACCATTTTGTAAGAGCCCGGGGTGCTTATATTAAAGCCTTGTATTAAGAGAAAGACCAAGATATTTGTCGGGTATACGGCTTAAAATTAGCGTGCCGCGATTCGTCACCGGCCGGAAACAAAGCCCTTCTCTCACCACTTCCAAGTCATCCTCGCCCAGGACATCTCTTACTGTCTCGCGTAGCCTATTGATGGCGGACTGAGAGATCTTATCCTTCGAGTCTGTGGCAACGACGGGCAACGGCTCCGTTGCAGAATTTAATCCTGCTATGTAGATATGCCCCCCTGTCCTCGAGAATATCTCTGGAGAGTAACCTGGCTGGCTGGACCCCATGAACACGGCGTGACAGCCGTGCTGCTCATGCTGCCCTGTCCATTTAGGTGACTTTACCACCAGAGAATGGCCTGCGAGACTTGAGACGGGCAGCCTGAGCTGGGACCTCGGGAACAACTGGCTGAATACGGAGCTCATTACGTACGTCGGCTTGTATGGATATCGCTTTGGCTGGATGATGCAGCTTCACGCCTGCGTCGAGGCATTTCTGTAGTAGGAATTGAGATAATTGAAGTGGGTCTCTGAATTTCACGTTTAGGACTCGAAGTGCTTAGAAGGCATTGGATATATAATGTTGGCGGCCTACTCACACTTGCGCAACAGTGCCCTCGTCGCTTATAACCTTGACGGTATCCCCCTGCTTCTTCTTCAACCAAGCTGATGCTATACCAGAAGACCAGTCACCACTCGCGGCCTCCGCGCGGCTCGCACCTTCGCGACACCAAACATCGATCCTCCTCTCATTCGTCGCCGGTGAAAGGCTAATGGACGTACTACGCGCGTACCCCCATTTCCGAGCACCGTCCTCCTTTTCGGCAAGCCGGCGATGTTCCTCAAAGCTAAGCGCACCCAGCTCCGCAGAGGCGGGAGAGAACCAGTCTTTTGCCAGAAACCCCCCTGCGTAGCCGGAAGCCGAGGCGAAGAGCTCGGGCGAGGGCTCGACCAGGTGGATGCTTGTCGCAGGTTGGTGCTTAGAAAGGTAATAAGCTATTGAAGTGCCGATGATACCTGCACCTAGTATTACAGTTGTGGTCGTGGTGAGTATACCCCCACCCCCTTTTTTGTGTAATTGCCGAATTAAAAAAAAAAGGAGAAGGGGGGGTTTCTTACACAAATATTCAGAGCAGCTCCTCAGATAGGTACGTGAGAGACGGCTTCAAGACGGTATAAGGCACCATTGCGGGCGCTTTTAAGACAATTATGAGATGACGTTTGCCCCTCTGCCCCTCTTGCTTGACCCCGCCATCAAGTTTAAGCTCCGATAAGATAAAGATTTGAATAAATCCCTATAATCTTCTGTATTCCACCAATTTCACCAATTTCACCGTCAGGATCTATTCCTACCTAAATTATTTAGATTCGGATTGCTGACCGAAATTAAGCCAACTTGGGCTATTATTTCAAATTCTCATAAAGCGTAATTCTCCGTTAAGCTACAATCATTTTTCATGGCGTCCAAGGTGTTCATCGTGACTGGTGCTAGCCGGGGCCTGGGCTTAGCGGTGGCACAATCGCTGATTCAAGCTTCGCATAAGGTATTCTTGGTTGCTAGGACGGAGACAAGCCTGCAGGCATTGAAGACGCAGTACGCATCGTCAGTTGATTATGTCGCTGCAGATTTAGCAGACTTAAAGGTGTGTTGAGGTTCTTCCATGTAGCATAACGGGCCTCGAATCATAATGTTTCGTGTAACAAAATAGCTCATATTGGGGGTACATAGGTTGCACCAAGTATCATCCAATCGGCCTTGAAAGCATTTGGCAAGATTGATGGTATCGTGTTGAATCATGGCATATTGTCTCCTATCACTAAGATTTCCGAATCGAGTGCTGAAGAATGGAGACGCGCCTACGATATCAACGTCTTCAGCGCAGTGGCCCTGGTAAGCCTATTCGTCCCAAGTAGCAAGTAGCGTCCACGTGGCTGGTTGGCTGATCATTATTGCAGATCAAAGAATCTATTCCTGAACTAAGAAAATCAAAGGGACGAGTCGTCTTTGTGTCTTCTGGAGCAGCATTCAGCGCATACGCGGGATGGGGAGCTTATGGTACTTCCAAGGCTGCCCTCACTCACTTGTGTACCCACCTAGCTGTCGAGGAGCCCTCTATCACTAGTCTTGCGATCTCTCCAGGCAAAGTTGATACCGACATGCAGAAAGAGATAAGGGAAAATGGCAAAACTAGTATGGCGCCAGAAATCCATGCAAGCTTTGTGAATGAGCACGAGACTGGTAAACTTCTGCATCCTAGAAAGCCGGGAAATGTCATTGCCAAGCTGGTCGAAGGTGCTACGAGTGATCTAAGTGGAAAACACTTCAGGTATGCGATGATTTAAATATTTAAGTGCCATTATACTGACTTGTCCGCAGGTGGAACGCAGCCGAGCTAGCCAAGTTTCAAGAAGCATAGGAAAGGACTAAGTTCAAGGCAAGCACTGGCAACACTAAGTTAGCTTGAATAGACAGCTTGTTCGCAGCACAGAAAGAAGGACAATGCTTCAGGCGAAAGATGAAAAGACTTGATACATTTCGACATGGGGGATTCAGTTGTAAAATAGGTCATCACAAGCAGCTACATGGAATTTGAAATTTTGCTACGCACCTTACATCTGGTAGAGACATGTTCTGGTTCTAGCCTATGAAATATTAGGTTCAGTGTAAAGCATGCTAATAGTGATACCCTATCATTCAACGCGTTAGCCCACGAGCTCCCGAACAATGAAGGCATCTAGTGATAAAGGCAGCGTCTGTACGGTCAGCAAATTATAAGATCCGTCAGATATAGTCGGTATTTGATAGTACATTGTTGGGCATCATGCCGGTAGAAGATGTGGAGGATGATCGGTAGAAATAATTTATACCTTTGTCGTGAAAAGGTTAAGGAACCTACAAAATTTTTTTTTATCAGTAGACGAACGGAAAATAGGGCCAAGTATAGAATAGTGTATATCAAATATGTCAGATGTGTCGTTTGGCTTGACGTGTCGATCACCATATTGCCAATTGGCTATTGTAAGACTGGGGCGACAACGTGTTCATCATAGTAAGAGGCGTTAGGAGAATCGGAGAACACATACCTTAAGAAGTTGCAAGATATCAAACATACTGAGATAGTTGATCACCAACAGCCTAACAGGCGACGCCAGCATCTAGGAAAGAACAAGGAAAGAACATAGCTCGAATATCCAACTACATGGACCGGCAGATACAATGGAATGGAACATTTGCCATGAAGACTAAAATATTGTACGAGACAGATGTGTAATAAATGTGCCGTTGAGATACACGGTAATGTTTTATGTTTGTTGATTGAGATAAAAGAATGAGGGAGGAAGGAAATAAAAAAAAAGAAATTGGCGGATGAAAATTGAACTAGGCTGCTACGCCACGGTATCCACCCAGCCCACCGTACCGCATCCATCACTTGGCATCAGCCACAGTATCCACTCTATCTAAGACCGCAGTGCGATACAAAACAACGATCTCTTTGGACGTCAAAGAAAGCACCTACCTAGGTAGTTAGTTGCTTCGCGTTTTTATACCACGTCACCCATCGGATCGTTTGACCTTTAGCCATAACATCTACGGTGCTCAATCTGATGAAATTCTGAATCAACTTTTTTTTTCTTCAAAAAAAATAGATCCCTGCGTGCAACGAAGAAGTCAATCTACGAAATATTTGAGACTATTTCTTTCCTCTCTTCTCTCTTCAGCATTCAACCTCCTTCACCATGTCGGACCATGAGTATGGTGGTAAGTTAAATTTAATTCAATTTAGCGGCTCTCAGCCTTATCTATCCTACAGTAAGAAGTAGGACAAGCCCCCACGTGTGAAGCAAGCTGGAGCAAACCACAGTCGTCACGACTAAATGCAGGGAAGAACGACCTGTGTGTCATAATCCAAGTGCGCAGGTGCCATCAGCTATTTGAGCTTAGGTCCCGTTCTTGCTCCATCAAGCGCATGACTAGGGATGATAGTTACAGTAAGGAAACGCATACAGTGAGTGCTGTAATGGTCACGGAAGCTACATCCCTAGGCACTGGGTCAATGTCCAAGTTCCTGTTTCCCAACCTTACATGCGTATATATTGTTATCTCCTTTCCCTTTTCTCTTTCTTTCGAGAGAAAAGAAGTCCTCGTCCCATACAACCTACATACACCTACACGTACCTATCAACTGCGAACTCTCATTCTACACACGCGCAACCTCAATCGTCCATAAGCGGCGGTATTGTTGCAACTTGCAAGATGGGCCGACCTAAGAAAGAGAAAGTGAAAGAGAATGTTTGGGATTTCCTTGATCGCTCCGGTACTAGCCCAGAACTAAGCCCATCTTTCTTTCACCCTTCTCGGATTTGTCCATTTCTGTCCGTTTCGCAGTGCAGAGCTTAGATTTACTAACGAGCTACTCTCTAGGCAACGATGATCTGTCTCTCCCAAAAGGTACGTATACTTCGTGCCCTCCGCCCAGTTTCAGTGTCGGCGCAGCTACATAACCGGAATGTACTAACTGAGGTTATAGCAACTGTTGGGAAGATCGTCGGTGAGATTCTCCCGGCATCCAGCGGCGTCTCCTTTTCCAAGGAAGCCCGTGATCTACTTATAGAATGCTGTGTTGAATTCATTACTCTCGTATCTTCCGAAGCAAACGAGATCTCGGAGAAGGAGGCCAAGAAGACGATTGCATGCGATCACATCACTAAGGCGCTAGAGACTTTGGGATTTGGTGACTACATCCCTGCCGTTCTCGAGGCAGCCGCACAACACAAGGAGACCCAGAAGGTATGTCTAAAGTCTCGCTACGATCAATTGAATAGCGCCGATACTAAATCATAGCAGGTCCGTGAGAAGCGAGGCAACAAGTTCGAAGAAAGCGGCATGACACTGGAAGAGTTAGAGCTGCTCCAGAGGCAGCAATTCGAGGCGGCCCGCGAAAGACACGCTTGAGCCCTCTTACAACGGCGCTGGCGTCTCATGCTACGAATCACGGAGTTATATGGGGCCGATCTGTCTGTCTGCTCGGATGCTAAACTGATTGCCACGCTCGCGGCCTAGTAGCCGTGGATGGTGGTGCATTTGATGGCGTTGGTTTGAGGAAATGCGGAATGCTTCCAAGGTTGCTCGGGGTAATGGCGTCGGGTTCGGTTATACACATTTTCGGCAGGAAATCAGTAAGAGAATTATTTATTAAATCGTTATTGTGCAAGGTCGTAATTACGTGTGACCCTTACGCCAACCTAGGTGCTAGGCCAACATTACATTCGTATCTCCGATTATTTCTCAACTACAGCTCAACCTTGTATAAACAAACCCATACTCAATATTTCTTCTCTATTACGAAGTCACTGAAAGTAGATAGTTGGCAAGCCTTGCAATAGTCACCACGTATTATCTAATCGGCTCCAATGCTGTACTCCATTAAGAATGTTTCGCCCTACATGTAGTCAGATGTTGAGTCTGCACATCCCTCCCTCTTCCCCCCAGGTCTGGCTGGATGGGAAATAAGGGGTACACTTAATATTACCCATGGCTGACCATTTGTCGTCTTCCACATCCTCCATGGACCAAGTTATACTTAAGAGTTCATTCCCGTCTTAATCGGGTTAGGGATGGTTGTTAGACGGAAGATATTGGCACAACCATCAGCTTTTTCTTCATCGGCCAACCACTTGCTGCTACTCTCAATATATTAGAGATGCTAAGTTATCTAGTCGAGGTAGGCAGGAGTTACGCCAGCTGCTGATCGAGGTCAAGTCCATTCATACTCCAAACTGTGACAGCCGCTGGACTATTAATTCTCTTAAGTCAGACTCCTGAATGGATTCTCTGCTAGCTGATCTAACTATTCTTTCCTCTCCCTTTCCGATCCGTCGTCATATCGATAAAAATTATAAACCCATTCGTCAAAAGTAAATATGTACCTAAGGTTAGGTATTTCAGTACATCAGCAAATTCCACCTCACACTCCACACCCAATAAAGGCCTGATATAAAGATGCCTGATATAACAGAGAAATCTAAAATATCCTTACCGACCTAAAAGTGTAAGCGAACTAAACTGACAATACGAAACAGTGCCAAACGTCAGATGAACTCTCTAAAGCTACACCTATAACCATAATAGTTTTAAGTAATAGTCATAAATCGTGGTCAATTTCCGCACAGCTCATTCGAAGCAGTCTAGATACAACAGCAATAAATAGTGTCATTCATTCATCCTCCCCAATCTCTCCGCCGGGAATAGCAAAGAAAAAATAAAAATAAAAAATAAAAAACAGGATTACTATCTCCGCTCTGCTCAGCTCATGATATGGCATGACATGATTTGAATCGTCTTCGTAACCCGCTGATATCGTTCATGATAGGTAAAGGACAAATGAAAAGCAAACCCGTTATATTCAACCTCGCCTTAGAACCAGCGCTATGAGGTATAAATCGGAAATAAACCATGACTGGGAGCTTTAAGAGAAGACGGTAATTAGTAGACCGGCGGGCTATCCTTCGGGCGGAGTATTTCCTAAAAGCCCTCCAGTATTTCACAACTCTCACTTTGATCCTCATCATCCCCACGGGCGCACCGCACTGTGATCAGCTTCTATGCATCGCGGCTACGTCTCCGAACGAACGCGAGGATGCCCGGGAGCCTCTCAGCGGACATAACCGCGGTGGGATGGGCGATCATAGACAACCTCACGTTCCACGATGCGCTCATCGTCAACTTTATCCCAGTTCAGCGAGCGCCGATTGCGGTGGCGACGATCCCACTCGCGCTCCCACTCGATCTCCTGGGTTCTGCGCTTGCGGTGACGGCGAATATCGTCTGACAAGTTGACCAGCTCGAGGACGTCCTCCTGTATCTAGGATTAGCACGCTAGCTTAAACAACGTACAGCATATTGTGCAACACGCGGCGTTCGTATCATAGGGCTGGGACTTACATAGCGCAGGTACTGCATGACGTAGAAGAACCATTCCGTCTCCTCATACTCGTAACCTATCCGCTCGATGGCCTCTCGGACCACGAGGTCCTTGGTAATCTCGGTCCACATCTCGCTGCGTTTTCTAGGCGGCGCTCTGTCGCCGTCGCGGATCGTAATACGTCTATCCTGGATTTCTTCTACATCCACATCTCGGTCGCGCGACCTCTCCCGCTTATCGTAGACTTGGATGCTGAGACGCTCACGTTCCCGGGATGGTTCGCGCTCTTTGACTATTTCCCGTACCGGTTCGCTCACGGCGCTGACAGGAGTTCCATCCCGTTCGGGGATGAACCTGGACCGTCGCACGCCGCTATACCGCTGCCAAGTCACCTCGGCGCCGCCACCTCCCACGCCATCCATCTTGACGCGCTCTGTGCCCGGCGGCACATCGATAATGGTCCAGTCTTTAGTAGCGCCGTGCCAAGCCTCTCCTATGCGACCCCGGGAGTCAATCTTGTCCGTGATATACTCGGCTTCATCCTCCCATTCGGGTCTAGGGGGGGCAGCGGAGTGTGCGCGGCGCCGAGAGTCAGACACGCGAACAATATCGCGATCCCTCTCAATGAATAGATCATCTTCATCATAGTATGCCGAGCGCGGACGAGGACGCTCGCGCGGGCGGGACCGAGAACGAGTTCGCTCACGAATGTCAACATCGGTCTCATTACGACGGATGTCGATATCGATGTCCAGGTCTCGTTCTCTAGCAGTCTGAGGTGGCGCAGTGCGTGGAGGTGGGGGTGGTGTTGGAGGTTTCGCTCGTACGATGCCTGCTTAGATATTAGACTACCTTATCTGGCATGTAGATCTTGATATGGAAAGATATCGGTAATCGTAAATAAACTTACCATGGTCGATGTCGCGATAGTGCGTGATAACCTCACGCTCGATCGTTGGTCCTCGGATGACCGGAGGTGGAGGTGGAGGAGGCGGCGACGGGCTGGGGGATGGGGTCCGTTCGCGTTCCTTTTCGCGTTCTATGCGTAGGCGGATGAGTTCACGCTCTTTATCCGGGGTTGGAGACCTCTCTCGTCGTCTCTCGATTGTGCGAGACTCTACCCTTACGGCTGCCGGGGGAGGAGATGGTGAGCGTTCGATGAACCTAGGCCGGCGCTCTGGGGGCATCGAAGGCGCCCTTTCACGGTCCCTCTCGACAATACGCTCCCGGTACCGAATAGGACTAGGACTGCGACGACGACGGTCGATGGTTTCGACCTCACGCTGACGCAGAACTAGTGGTCCAGCCTCTGTCCTCCTAACATCTTCTTTGAGAAAAGCAGGGGTGCGGTCTGATCTACCGCGTTCCCGTTCTATGTCTTCGAACTCCCTCACGGACACTCGACGTGGTGAGCTACGACGTTCTCGTCGGTCATAGATCTCAAAGTCATCGACTTCTCGAGCCGGAGCTCTCCGGGCGGGACCAGGAGTGTAGTCTCTGTCGCCCAAGTCGCTCCGACTACTTCTATATGCCATGTCCTCGAGTTTTGGGCTTGATGGGCCGTTTCTATGCTCGAGGGGTTTGCCTGAAGGGTAGACGGAGGAACGGGCCTATCAATTTGGGTTGGTGAAAGATTCACGACCGAAGTGCGTCACTCCTTGCAGCGGCAGCGGGGTAGAAAGGGAATTTCAATGGCTGGTTAGGATTATAGGGAAAGGATCAACAGCTGAAGTAGGTAGAGACCGGCGCAGCACTTGGGCAACCTGGAATCTTCCCTTGAGATGTTAATTTCTTAGCAAAGATGTTTGCCAAGTTTAACGAAAGTTGGAAGAGAGTTTAGGAATTTGTTTGGATTATTAGAGTAGAAGGTGTCAGAAGGACCACGAGCTGATGGAGGGTCACACGATTTTGAATCCCGAGGGTGGTGCTGTTGCTGGTAAGCTAACAGGGCCTCGTCGGATTGGGTGTCAAAACAGTGGTACAAACTGACAGATTCGCAGACGGGGGGGGGGGGGGGATGTCAGATCTCGTCGAGAGTTTAAAGAGTACTCCTAGAGTTGACGGAAGGTAGGGAAGACGAACTTCGTCATACCACAGCATCAGCAAACTGGGAGGGCCGAGACTAATAAAGCACACGAAGAAAAAAAATAGCAGGGGGGCCTGGCTTGGAGCGGTGGACGGGAATCAAGGAAGGCTAGGGCTGTCAAGCTAAGCTAGGATCCTCTCGAACCTGGCGATGCTACCTACGGGTACGAGGGGAACGGGGGTTCGCGGGATGCTGTGACGAGAAGAAGGTGGCAGAATCAGGCGAGCAGAAAGGAAGGAAATGCAACGAATGGAAAGACAATGATACTGGTAGAATGGTTGTGTATTCAGATCGTGGCTTCGCCAATCGTGTGGAAAATGGGAGGGGGACCTTCCGCGACCACAAATAGCAGAATAACTTTATAACTTGCGTTAAGAATACATAGTGCTTACTCACTCAGTACCTACCTAAGTAAGGTCGCTGCAGAGCTGAGCGTGACGGGTTGCCCTCGTGAGACAGAGGGAGGGCCATGCTCAGCATGCTGTAGCCTGTAGGTGAGACAAACAATCGGAGGCTTCAACGTTGTTGGGCAGCCAAATTGAGGTAGGCTGCGCCCTAGACCAGTGCATAACTGTTATGTATTGTAATTGTAATGTGATATCGACCACATAGGCATGGCATGCGCCACTCTTGTCTGTTCCGTCTGTCTCTCTGCTCACGATACTTAGCATATTCTCGGGCTATGCTAGAAAAATGCCGAGCGCTCTTCCTCACCGAATTTACGCCAGACTCTTTTTTTTTCTCTTCTTTTCTTTTCTTTTTCTTTCAATGTGGGAAAAGGGAAGAAATCGAATGCATCATACATACTGTACATGTAGGATCTCCTGCATATTCCAGCTGCCAAGCCTAACGAGTTTCTGATGAGTGGTTGGCAAGGTTTGGTAAACGGGCTGTGACGGGATAGGTGCAGAGCTGGAAAGCCTAAGAGAGGGGACAAAAGAGGGGTGGACGGGAGGGACAGAGAAGATGGTGGGGTCGAAACCAGTCCTCAGGATGCTGACGCAATGATGCAGTTTAGGTATCTAAGGTACATATGTACATGTGTACACTAGGTAACCCTCTCTAGCTCATTCTTCATTTATCGAGTTCTCCATATATCCAGGAACTCCCCTAAACAAGATCAGTTCATGCGGCCTAGTCATTGGGCATCAAACACGCCTATGAATCCACAGCCCCGTCAGTCATTGAATTGGGCTATCGTCCTCACAAATTATACGACGCATTATGCGTTCAAGATCTTCTCTCTCGTCCTTTGCGGGAAGACAAGAGTAGCCAATAGACATCTGGAAGTCAGGTCAACCAGAAGCCGATTCACAGAGCAAAACCCTAGCTCACTCGAGTCAAGTTCAGAGACATTTCGCCACACTAGAGTCACATAAAAATATTTCGAATAGTTGATTTACCTAGATATGTGTCGTATCTTTGGGGTCTAGCATCTAAGTACACTCTCTAAATTCTCGCCGAGGGATCCAAACTAATATTGCGACATGACATTCTATGTATTTGATTATGTGCATTACCGTAAGGGCTATATACAAACGCGAGTCGTCTTCCCCTCTTCCCTGCCGTAACATTACCCTGTGTCAGATGCTCTCTGTTACGTATCCTGCAAGAATGTAGAAGCTAATCTCCAGATCTGCTCTTTATAAAGTAACACTCTTGCCTGCTGCCCTATCGTGTAGCCCTACCTCAAGGCGCCTCACTGTAATGTCCCTCACCCATCATTTCTACAGGCCTCCTCTGCTCCGGCATTTCGTGCGGATGCTGTTGTTGCTGTTGATAGTAAAATGGTTGTTGTGGCACGCCGTTATCCGTTGTTGATGGCGTACTATACGCCCACCCGCCGTTCTGAACGAACCCGGCTTGCTGTGGGTATGCCGCTGTCGGCGTCCCATGCGCGTAACTCTCTGCGCCGGGTGCATACGCCATTTGCGGTGGCGAATATACTCCCTGCTGCGGCTGCCCATATGCTGTCTGTAGGGGCGAATACCCTGTAACCGCTTGCGGAGGAGTAGAGTATTTGGGTAGATTGTTCACTGTCTGGTCTCCAACCTGCGTCCCGGCAGCACTAAATGTCGTCGTCGTAGGTCCCACATACGCACTACCGGGACTCGTGACGCTCCCCGCTGCCTCAGCAGCCGCTTCATCCAGTTTCCGCTGGCGCCAGCGGAGGAACCAAAATGCGAACGCCATACCAGCAAGCGCGATCACGCCCAGTGTAACACCGACGCTGATTCCCACCTTCGCGCCGTCGCTTAGACCGCCTTCATGTTGTTCGGCCGGTGGGACACCAGTCGAACTCGGGACTGGCGAACTTGTAGGTTGACTTGAGTTCGAACTTGCGAGCACGGTGGCCGTCTGCCATATTCCACCATCGCCGTTGGCCTCGACCACGCGGCCGCCACTCACGTAGTACAGGCGCATGATGCTAGTAGAAAAGTCGTTTGCGATTCCGATCGGGGCACCGACGCTATCGGCCAGAGGCCACGCATTATCCCCCGCCGAGGGCCGGTTGAACACGCTCCACTGGTAGTCCTTGTTGCCGACCTGGTACAACCTGCGGTCAGTGCCGATGTAGAAGACGCTGCGCGTGTACTGGCTGTCGATGCCCATGGCCAACGCCGACGCGTTGCCGTCCCAGGCTGGCAGGCTAAAAGGCGGGCTGTCCGAGCTTAGTTTGAAATCCGATGCTTGTGTCGCATTGGTAGATTTGTTTCCATCCAGCGTTAAGGCTTCCGGAAAAGTTGCTAAGATGCCTTAATTAATACTATGCCCGAGTGAATACGCAAAGGCGTTTAAGAGAAGGGCAAAAAGTAAAAAGTAAAAATAAAAATAAAAGTAGACTCACATATATGCCAGAGGTTGTCAGTATACCATCGTGACACTCCAATATTCTTGTCATCTCTAGGCCTCACAACTGATATGTTTTTATCAGAAAACGTAGAAGCGATGGCCTGTGCCGAAGTCGTATCGTGCGAAACGGTGCCATAATACGCCCAGGTCGTGGCGGACGTGTACCCAATCTGATGCAGAATTCCATCAAGATCGTTATAGAATACACGATATCCATCCGTGGATCCCAGTAGGACGGCAGACAGAGCTGAAGTCGGTGCCACTTTGGGAGAACCCTCAGAGGTGATGTACTCGCCCGTAATTTCCCAATGCCCCGTGTCCCAATCGCATTTAAACAGTGCATTGACAATATTATCGTTATTGTCCAAGTAGAAAATCGAGGCCTATTCGCTGGCGTCAGCACACTCTCACGCGGTCTCACTGACTCCGCTTTGCTCATCTCGTAGTAATGAGCAATCCTTGGCTTCACTCACCCAGGCGGTGTCGCTATCAGTCCATCCAGTTGCGGCCAAGCTCGATTTATTCTTGGGCGGGTGATTTATGTAAGGTGTGGTAAGGGTCTTGTCATCTGGGAATATCGGCGTGTGGTTGCCGTTGCAGAGACTATATCGTATACCGCCTGTGTCATCATCTTGCATTATGAAGCTGGGTCCTCTTGAATTCCACCAAGCGGCAATGGAACCGCAGGATACATGTCCGGCGAGTAGCCATATTGAAAGATGAAATAGCGACGTGAATTTCGCCATGCTTGTGATAGAGCGCTTATCGCTTCTCTAGTTCTCGTAGCTTGAAGGGTCTTAGGCTAGCACTGAATAAAAGCACATATTGTCGTCGAATCAAGGTTCGAATATGGCCGGTAGAGTTGATGAAGCAATAAAAGGCAAGGAAAAAGAATATAAGGAGCGGAAGAAGAGCAGAAAAGAGGTGAAGATCGAAAGAGATGAAGATCAGGAGCTGGAAGATAAAAGTCGTGAGAAGTGTGGACTGATGAGAGATCCGAAAAGGACCCTAGCGACACCTCTCGTCAGCCAATACCAAATCTACATGACAGCGCTGCAGGGGTAACTACCATGTAACTGTAGAAAAATAAGTCTTAATTGATCGGCCAAGGATTAGTGTCGAATAGGGCAATCCTGATCTTTGAAGAGTCTGAGATTCCCAAGCTTCTATTGTTCGGGTCCGGGGCCTGCAGTCGACGTTGCGCCGGGAAGGATTCGGTGCTACGCGCATGGTCTCTCGATCGACAAGTAGGTACTAGTAGGTCTAGCCTGTGTAGGTAGGCCAATTTGGAGTCCTGTACTTACAGTTGTAAGGATAACACTATGGAACCACTATGTTCTATGTAGAGCATAGGCTATTAGTCCCTATAGGGCTTTGGAAAGTGAGCACTGAATGAAGCAATTCCGAATTTGGCGCAGCTAAATATCAGCCTGTATCGTGTGACATTGGCCAATTACATTGAACGTTCTCAGTGCCTGCACAATAACCAACAATCACTAGGGCTTAAACCACGTTGATATGAGTGGCAGCGAGGGTTGCGGCATGTACGCACACTGCTCCATCGAATTGCCAGGAGATTATTTAATCTGGTATCAGTTGAGAAGGGCGTACAAGAGGATTGAAGCGCAGTTGAATTGTCTAAGCTAAACAGGGAGTAGATTACCAAAAGTACAACGGTATATTTACCGCTGCGTCTGAGTCGAAAGGACCCAATTTCTGACGTCGAGGGTAGCATCGTGCTAGTATAGAATTAGGATACTTTGTAATGGTGGAAATATTCATCCAATCAGTGTAGATGTATCT
Source organism: Hypoxylon sp. PDH2405 (assembly GCA_023628415.1). NCBI lineage: Eukaryota > Fungi > Ascomycota > Sordariomycetes > Xylariales > Hypoxylaceae > Hypoxylon > Hypoxylon sp. PDH2405. The sequence continues at coordinate 126,069 of JAMAKT010000090.1, read as the reverse complement.
AAGTCAAGTTGAGATATCTCCACGGTCAGGAGAGGTAATATAAATACAATACTGGTCCTCATTGGCTGCGTCTTTCTTGCTTTCGAGGGGGGAGGGAGAAAAGGGGGGGGACGGGGAAAGAGGTGAGATTCGGTGGATGTTCTGCGAGGTAAGAAAATTGATTCCAAGAATAGAAGAAGCTAGCATTAAAGCATCGAAAATTGGACGAAGCGCACGTGCCTTCGGACGGGGGTTCCGAGTATATCCCTACCAACCCCCTTCCCATTTTGAGACATTGTGGCTTGCTTGACAAGCCTAAGAACGCACCGTCCAAGATTGTGGCGAAACCAAACTGTTAACTGTTATGTCTCAGTTCTTCTTCATCCGTGACCCCTAAACTGCTCGCGTCAGCTGGACCTTGACTCCTTTTCCTAGTTTCTCCTTCAAATGGGTGGAGAGTAGGGAAAATACTAACTGATCCCATCAGACAGCAAAGTCAGTGACGGAACCTTGAAAACCCAGATAAAGGAACGGAAATAATGTTATACCTACTATGAAGAGCGCCGTCGAGAATTTAGAATCCTTCAGTAGTATAGCGCAGATACCTCTCCGCTACCCGCACTTGAGGCTGATATAGGCACGGCTCCTTTGGATGTACCCCTGTCTGCTCTGCTATTTTACGCCCTGTAATATTTGGGAATTAGGCAGGTGATGCTGTCCCGAAGCTCTGGACTCTGGTTACAGTCGATTGGTTTACGTATTGAACTTCAGACGATATCCAGGTCTCTGCTGAGACACATGTACATAGGTAACTGGGTTATCCAATGAGCAACCGTGTTTGCCCTAGAGTAGGGTTACTTTGACGCACGTACGGATGAAGTTGGGGGGGTTCGTTTGGGATAATCTAGGCTGAAGATCCTAAGAATCTGGCCTGGTATATTCTTACCTCCATATGCGCATATGTGCAGAGTTTCAAGTATTAGCAACGCGTTGCCTTGTCTATTGACCAGCGGGACACAAATCCTTAGGTCCTCACAGCTAGGTGACCTATGTTCCGTACCATGTCGATCCGAGCGCATTATTTAGGCTCCTCTAGGAATGATAGGACTGTGATATGTTTATAGTGATGATACGTAGGTAAGGTAGATAATCGAGTCTAAATGGTTTGAAGTCTTATATTATTCGCTCCAATCTTTGCCACTTTGTACATATGTATCACTTTACCGGGGGTAGGTATCTTCCATGGAAGTTTCTACTGCTGCTGCTACTTATCATGTTTCGTAAGTGGGAGACCTCGAATTCTCTCGCACAGAACTCTTATAAGGTGCCCATAGTTAGGCCATACAAATGGTGCAATAAAAGTATAAAATAAAATATATTGGCAGCTTCCGTAGCTCGAATCATGCTGTCAAAGCAACCGTGGGGAGAGATAAAAAAAAATCATAACATTAACTGAAATATAACTCTTGAATCTTTGAAGAACAATCATAACCATGCGCGCATAACCATCCCAATCTATTCGCCTAGGTGTTGCCCCAATGATCTAGCCCCTGATCCCAAACCGATCAACCGTCGAGCAGTTTTGAAGCCCCCTTCCCCCCTTAATTATTCTACTCCTTAATCAGCCCGCGTTTCGCATCTTTGGCCATAAGTCCGACTAGGCTCTTCTCCGGCAATGGGTACGGTGGGCGCCCGCCAAGAATATCGACAACCTCTTTGTTCTCTAGCCAATGGGCCTTAGTGGGCCGCCGATTCTTCCAGTCTGTCTCGTTCTCCTCCAGATACTCCATAGCGGAGAAGACCACATCCGCGCCTTGGATGCCGATGACGGATGCGCTCAGAGGATCTTTGCTGATTTTCTCGGGGTTTTTCTGAGGCTTGGGCCCGTATTTCTCGAGATGCTGTATACACTTGATAGCTAGGCGGACGGCACGGCACCTGTCCATGGCTGAGGGGACACCGCCTTGTTGAACGTGGCCGGGGATGCTGTCTCGAGACTCAAACCGGTCGTGAGCTTCTTCTCGAATGATATCCGCGATGAGCTTCGCCGTGTAAACTCTGCTTGCCTTCTCGTTGACGAGAATTAGTCGACCCGCTCGTGACTGACCTCTATCTTTCCTGAAAACCTCTTTTAGATGCTTGACGTCTGCATTCAACATCTCTAAACTAATTCCCTCTTCTGGAATGTAGACAGCGCTTGCGCCAACGCCCAACCCTCCTAGGATTGCAACATACCCGCATCGGCCACCCTGGGTTTCAATGACGAAAACACGCCGTCGTGTGGCCGAGGCAGACTGCTTGATTTTGTCACAGTACGCGACAAGTTCATTCAGGCAGGTGTCAGAGCCTAAAGAATACTCTGTGCCGGGTACGTTGTTCGAAATGGTTGCTGGCAATAAGGTCATGGGGATGCAGAGGGAGGGGAACCTAGCTCTAGCTTTGCGCAACTGCGAGATGGAGTGGAAGGCCTCGAAGCCGCCAATAAGGAACAAGGCGTCGAATTCATATTTCTCGATAAGTCCAGCGATTAGTTCGATGCCGGACTCTTCCGGAAGTTCACGATTCGTTCCAATTTCTGAGCCTCCCTTGCTCGCCCACCCATCGACCTCTAACCAGTCAAACTGCCTCACAGCCCCGAGAGGTTCATCTCCATGATGTCGAGCAAAGCCAGCGAAGCCGTTGTGGATTGCAATGGGCTCATGTCCTCCTATGGTGTTCAAGTTAGCAAATCTAATCCATACCAAAATGAAAAGTTCCAACGTCTGCTTAGTTGTGGCAAGCTTATTCTAAATTAAATGAAAATGGACTTCGGATTTAGTAGGGCTGCCTTACGAGATCGACAGTAAGCTACGCCCGCACGGATTGCAGCATTCATGCCACCAGCGGGCGCGCCGACATTGATGAAACCAATCTTCATTTTCTGTAAATGGTTAGTATTCATCATTTGACACATGCCAGCTCGTATCCACCTACTTTACCGTCTTCAAGATGTATGTCCTGATCGAGTCCCATAGTGGTTGTCATCATGTAGGATTTATATTGGTCGGAGAATTCGGTGTCGCGGAGAGACATGGCTCTATCGAAATCTTGCGCCTCAATAGCCTTGGCTACCTCTTTGGTCTCTTGTACGGCCTTCATCAGAGGTTTTCGAACGATCTTGTTCTCGTTAATAGCGATGAAGCAAGTCTCGGTCTCCGGTGTTGCCTCAAGTACAGCTTTGACAGCCTCAACCCCCTGCAATGTGGCGAGCATTCGATCATATGCCACTGCAGTGCCTCCTCTTTGGACATGGCCGAGTGTGGTGATGCGAGTGTCAAGAGCTAGGCCCGATTTATCAGCTAGAAGATTCTTCACCATCTCTGGCGTAATTTTCGTCCCGTGTCTGTCTAGTGCACCCTCGGCAATGATGACAATGGTTTTGCGTTTTCCCCAATCCCGGTGCTTGACGGGTTAGTCTGAGTTTTCTCTTGGAACACACTGCTGAGTCGAAACACATACCTTCCTGATGACCTGATACATCTCTTCTTTCCAGTTGTCCTCCCTAGGTTTCTCTGGGATGAAGATGAAATCAGCACCGGTAGCCACTCCTGCCATCAGGGCGAGCCAGCCGCAATGTCTTCCCATTACCTCTATCACGAAAGCACGGGAGTGTGAGGAGGCAGTGGCCTCGATATAATCGACCATCTCGCAGATACGGGCCAGAGCAGAATAGGCACCGATTGTAGCATCGGTTCCAGAGAGGTCGTTGTCAATGGAGCCCACAAGTCCCACGATGTTAAGATATCGGTATGGTTCGACCTGCTTCGATTCTAGCTGTCCGGTCGACACGAGCTCTTCGAGTAAGGAAGGCCATTCGGCTCTGAACCTGTCAGCACCAGTAAGAGAGCCATCACCGCCACATATAATCAGAGCGTCGATGCCGTTGAGGATCAAGTTCTTGGCGGCAGTCAAACGTCCTGGACGTTCGTAGAAGGCCATACACCTCGCGGTGCCTATGAGTGTACCGCCTTCGGAGAGATATCCTCGGACATCGTCCCATTCCATTTTCCTGATGAAGTTGCCGCCTTGGACTAGGCCTTCGTAGCCCTCATAGACGCAGTACGGATCGCATCCCATGTGGATGGCCATACGCACGACGGCTCGGACGACGGCGTTCATACCCGGCGAATCACCGCCCGAGGTCATGACGGCGATTTTCTTCTTTGGCGTAGCCATGGTTATGTATTGGGTGGTTGTGGGTGGTTATTGAGAAATGTATAAAATGATCAGAGGAGCTTCGAGAGTCCGAGGGGACACAGGTAAAGAGGAACAGAGCAGAGATATTTTGTGTTCCACTGGATGGGTGCGTGAAAGGCGTAGCTAAAATATCCAAGGTTGCGATGAGTAGCGACGAGTAAGGGGTGGAATATGGTAGGAAGGTTAAGTAGGGAGGGAGAGCAAGATGAATTATAAGACAGTCGTGTAGTGCGTTCTTTTCATGCTCGAATCAGCCCACACAAGCTTGAGAGTGGAGGGTGTCAGGAGGATACCTATAGATACCTATAGATACCTATAGATACCTATAGCTTGCCCTTTCAAAGGTGCATCAATCGGATCAGCCACAGCTTCGTAGTCGGCAATTTATTATAGTACAGAAATGTGACGTGACAGAAGAGGGAAAAAAGAAAGAAGACAGCTTTACCTGCCTACGTATGCTTACCTTAGGTAGGTAGATTTCAGGTACATATGTCATCCATTTGTAGCAGAAAACTCGGTGGAACCACAACAATTTTGGCGAAGGGAAGAAGCTCTTATCAATTATCGGTGCGGGGGAGCTAAAGGTAGAGGATGTAGGTGCCACCAATAAACCCCTCACTACCCGACGTCCGTAGTCCGTGCCTACATACATGTATGTACGAGGTTTCTGCAGCTGAATGGTAAGGCTGCCTACATATCCCCGAGTTATTTTTACCTCATTGAGGTTTTTATTTTATATAATAGCTCAAAGCTACATGTGGCCAGGCTATTATAAATCTCTACGAATCTGCTATTTCGTTTTACATATACTAAGTACCTATACATGTATGTAGTTAACATTTATATGCTACATCTGTACGTATATGTGTATACGTCATTTTAGGTATGTAGTTAAAAAAGTACCAGAGGCAATAATCATTCTGCACATACTGCATATATGACGAAAATTCCCTCAGGTATAATTACAATAGATACGTGCGAACATGCACTTCCTCGATTCATGTCCGATAGCGATAGGCTCGACTGCATCTCAAGCCACTCTGCTGTGGTATATGTCTTGGAATGAACGTGAATCATACGACAAGACCCTATGAGGATAACTGGTTCGTTCGCCCTAGAATAGCCTCTTACCGAAAGTGATCATCCCACCGCGTTAGGTACCTAGGTATGGACGGATTCTGTGATACGTGCTCATAAGAATTAGGGAGCTGGAAATTTAGCCCTGGGAGAAACGACGATGGAATATTAGAAATGTGTATCATCATACCTACGGTATAATAATAATAACAATGATGTTCGATAGAATGATCAATATTACCTACCAAATATGAGGTACCTAGGTACATGTATGTATGTAATGGAAGCACAGGGCACTATACCTCCTAATGTACATACATCGTACCGTGGGGCTAACCTGTACGGGTTTGGCTCAGCCATACGTCACAGCCACAGATCCCTGCTTACCATCTGCAATTCAATCCACGATTTACATTCAATGTTTCTTTTGATACTTGCGACAATACATAGTAGATGTTGGATACCACGACAACGCGAATCTCTTAAACCCCCCTTCCCGCGTTTGGGAACGCCTTATACTACATCATCCGCTACTACCGGAAATATTCTTGCCGACAGTCAATCAGAATGGCATCTCCCAACTCGCTCTTCTCCTTGCGCCCGTGGCCCATAGGCGACAAGAAACCGAAGAACCTCGGCGAGTTCATTGCTCGTGTCAATGCAGAGCGTGGTGGCTTCCGCAACATTACCGAGGCCAAGTTACGCGAGGAGATCACAGCGCAGGAGAATGGTCATGCCGAAGCCGACGATATGTCCGACTCGGAGGATAAGGATGAGGATGAGGATGAGGATGAGGATGAAGAAGTAGACCCGGAAAAGTCGGAGAAGGTTATGGCTGCACGAGACGAATTTTTGAAGAACATCGAGTAAGCAGGTCTTGCAACGAAAGGAGACGCCATCAATGGACGTATTTATGCTAATAGCCACCACCTAGAATCGCGCACCAATCCGCCATGTTAGGTCTCGACTTCCTCTCCCTCTTGAGTTCCAAGAATAAGCTAGACACGGAAGAAAGCAGAAAAGCTGCCGAAACTTCTATTTCAGCCGCGCTCCGAGAGCGTGTAGGAATTGCAACGTTGGGGGCTACTAAGGTCAATGAATCGAACATAACAGAAGCGCGAAGGCAAGATGATATCGCCGTTGCTACAGGATGGAGGCTCATGGGTGTTAACAACATGGTAGACTCTGTCGTGGCCGCCGCCGAGAAACTTGAGAAGGAAATGGAACTGGAAGCTAAATATTGGGCCGATATATTGGCTGTTAGCGAGAATGGCTGGGCCGTCTGCGCTCTGCCTCAGGAACCACACACATTGGGTGTCAGGTATGGCTTTTCCGAATCTGCGCCTGACTTTAGGAATAGCAGTATTGCTCCCTTGAGGCGTAATGATGACGGGACCGTTCGCCTAGACCTTGGTCGTGTTGGTGGAGGCTCGCAGCGTATTCGGGTTACTCTCAAGAGGAATGGCACAATTGTGGACCAGTCACCTTTGCCCGGACGAATTCCCGACGATGCACCCCTACAAGATCGAGTGCTCGAAGCCAGAAACACCGTCTTCCACCAAGAGCTATGGTATGAGATCAATCGGGAAGCTCGTACCCTCCTTTCATCAGACGTCTACTCTGATTCCTCGAGCATCACCTGGAAGCAAGATGCTCAAACACAATTAGTATTCACCCTTGAAGATCTAGCTGAGCCAGACAACACACATGAGAACATCTCGGATACTCAGTGTTCTTGCACCGCCTACTATGTCTATATGCAATTTCTTCTTTTCCAAGGGCACAGACAGAATTACCATAGACGCACCACCATGACGCAGCAACCGCCCAATCGTGTTGCCATGCACCCGCCATACACCATCCTTCGCGCCGTAGTTGCTAATAGCGAATACTTCAGAGAGTGTAAGGTCATGGCCGACTTCCTAGAGGATCTAGTGTTCACGTTAAGGCGTGCTGGTATCTCAACGGCTTCCAGCAAATCCGCGGCCCAACCGCTTATCCCAGCACTCCTTCAAGGCAGCCTAACGCGTCGCAACGCCAAGATGGAACTTAACTTAATCAATTACCTCGTTGGCCGTCTTGAGTCTGCCTTCGAGCTCATCATCACGCCCCAAGCGAGGATATTCGCACGAGGCCGCGCCGTCATCATCCCGTATGTCGGGATGCATTTTGGTATCTCCCTAACGCCGTTCACTGTCCAAAACAGCGGTGGCGAAAACATTGGTCTTAACACCACCGCATCTATTAGCAAAGAGAAGGAACAAGATGGCCCTCAGAACCCCCTTGAGCGTTCGTACCCACCGTCAGATCCTGTACGAGAGCCATATCCGAACGCCAGGGAAGCCATCTACTACATTCGGCAGGCAACGATCCGCGCGATAGCTCAGAAGCTGGTCGACGAAGCATCGGTGCAGTTAGGGAGGGATGACATAGATTGGAGCGAGCTGGTGCGAGGCCCAACCGTGACGGACCGTGATGATAAGGAGGCGCATATTGATATCGCGGAAGACCTCGACGGACGGCTAGTACTCAGTCTTGATGCGCAGCGGCAAGAGGGCAAGAATACCGGTAGCCGCCGTTGGACATGGAGGGCAGACCGTGACAATGCCGGAGGTGAGAGTATTAAGGATATTCTACTTAAGGTGATGACGGCAAATTGGTAGAAATAGAGTAATATTCTTGTGAGCATACTGGGCAACTATTTGGACCCTCGTGGCGGGTTGCTCTCTTGAGATAAGATAGCCAGACAGAAATTTCGGGCATCCGTGATTAAGGGCTGAGGATGAAGGCTTGAGGACTGCTTGAATGATTAATATATCAGTCACTACTGCATTGGAGCACCATTGCGTGGGCTCCAAGTATGAAGAAAAAGGAGCTAAACTATACGATACAATTAATATGAAAGAGCCATAAATAATTATACTAGATTGGCATGAAATATCACTATGTCACTACCTACCTGTATGCTTGTGCGCATCATCTGACGTTGAGCCGGAACCCCAGTGGGAGCATCTGGGACATTGTATTTATTCGTCTCTCTCCATGTCTTAGAGCCTTGGTACTCGTGAAATCAACACAAATAGGTAATCACCCGGTTCCAGCTAATTCAGCTGCTCGAAACTAAGTGCCCATGATCGAACATGGTTAGCTGGACTTGTTTCCAGTAATCGGGAAGAGCGTGCAAAAAGATCATTTTATTTTGTCTGCTTCTGTCTGTTCCTATAGTACCAAACAACGGCTCGTCTATAGCAAAAGGTCAAAGTTGAGCTAGCAGATCATCCATTCCGCCCATATTGCAATCTCATGCTGTGTGACCCTCCCTCTAGGTAATGCTCAGTCAAAGGATCCGAGCCCCTATCACGGGCATCAACTTATGCATAATTGTGTCATGAATCCATCTTGATCACCTTCCATCATTTTACCTGTGGTACCCAACTTCTCCCTACTAAGCAGGCCTACTTTTTACCTGGTCTTCCGCCAAAGCCGAAGAGGAATTCAAGCTCACTAGGACCAAGACTGCTAACCTTCTTGTGGGCCTCCTCATTCAAGGCAGACTCGACGATGTTGCGCTTTTCATTCTGAATTGCGATAATGCGGTCTTCAATTGTTCCCTGAACAAGGATTCTGTGGACAGTGACGTCTCTCTGCTGTCCAATTCGATGAGCTCGGTCAATTGCTTGATTCTCGACGTATGGATTCCAAAACGGGTCCATGAGGATGACTTGGGATGCCGCGGTAAGATTAAGGCCTGCATTGCCGGCTTTGAGTGAGACGAGGATTATTTTTGCTTCGGGGTTCTTGGTGAACTCTGAAGCAGAGCTATCCCGCTTGGTAGCGGACATACTACCATCATAGCGACATACCGTCATCTTCAGTTGGTCATTGATTGCGACCTCTAGAATGTCAAGGAGAAGAGTCCATTGAGAGAAGATTATGATCTTCTCTTGGGTGGCCTCTTGGATGGCGGAGATAACCTCGCAGCACTTCGTCACCTTAGCCGATGGCGTGCCAATCTCACGCAGGAAACGCATGTATCGCTTTTTGGCCTTGTAGCCGAAACCTGCCTTCTTGCGCAGGTCCGTGAGCATATGAGGTTGGAAGTTATCGACCTTGGTATTTCTTTTCGACTTTGACTTGGTTTTCTTAACCTTGTCCTTAGAGCCGCGGTTATCAACCCACTCAATGTCATCGTCATCGTCGACAACAAAGTTCTTGAGGTTGCCGCGAGCATCAACTTCGTCATCGTCAGTATCTTCTGCGGACGAGTATTCAGAGTAGTCATCATCATTATCATCCGTGCCGTTCATGTTGTCATAATTGCCATCTTTGACTGCCTCCTGCACGTGCACCTTCTTGAAAACGTCGTAACCGATGAACTTGCCGTCCGTTGGTACGCTGCACTGCAAAATGAGAGTCAGTAACTAATTTCCCAGGGAAAGAGTTCAAGAATATTAGGCACGTCTCGAGAACAACAACAACTCCATTAGCTTGATTATGACCTAGCAGGGCCGGAAGGGGAATTACAGAACACTCGATGTCACTTACAGTAGGGCATTTCACTTCACCTTGGTCACCGCCAGCGCGGATCTTGTTCTCTGCAATAGTATTCAACCATCCTTGAATACACGAATGGCAGAAATAGTCCCCACATGGGCACATAATAAGGGGGTTTGTGAAGGCATCACGGCAGCTTGAACACTCAAACGCATCTGCCTCTTTGATGCGTTCGATAACATCCAGGGGAAGCGACTTTGCGGCGTCGACTGATGATTCTTCAGGGTCGTCTGGGTTTATAAATTCCATGTCAGCAATGTTGAGTAACGGATGGCAACAAGCCTGACGGAGTCGGAGGAGCATGACCAGGATCTTTGCGTAGTTCTTTCCTACTGTTCCGGCTCTCACATAATTCTTGAACACAACACGAGTGTCCTTCTGAAGATCCTCGTAGAAACGCTCCTCCTCTGCATTGAAGATAGCGTGGTCTACAACTTCAGTCTTCTCATTCAATTCGATGATCGGTCGGCCATGGATCATTGATTTCTTGGATCTTCGGAGGCAAATGGCCTTCAGCAAGACTTGGAGTTGCTTGGTAGCTACCTTATGCTGATAGCCAGACCGATTGTCAATGCATTTAAATGCCTAAACAACAAGGTTAGCTAGCGGCCTTTAGTCATCTCATGGGGAAACTCACCCTTTTGAATGAGCTGATATCAGAATACGGCTCAATTCTCAGAAAATGAACCAGCGATGCCAACTCCTTTGTGCCGTTTTGTATAGGCGTGCCACTGAGGCACCAACGATACTTGGCCTTCAGTTTGAAGGCAGCTTTGGCAGACTTGCTATTATAATTCTTGATATACTGGGCCTCGTCAAGAATCACTCGGAGGAAGAAACTCTTCGGACCAAGGAACGGACAAAGTCGGCCGAGCGCGTCATCATCAACAACTGTGCCTGCTTCTGCACACTGATTCGTGTACTCTTCCAGCTTACCGAGCTCTGACGCAAGCATGCCGTAGCTGGTTAGCACGACATCATAAGTGCTAAGGTGCGCATAGTCGGCCTTTTTGGTATGTTGTAAGAAGACTCGGAGTCGATGCTCTGGGAGGATCTTGCCCTCGAGCTCTCGCTCCCATTGCTTTAGCAGCGAGACTGGAGCGACTATGAGGTTCGTCTGTAACAATTAGTGATAATCAGATAAGAATTGGGGAAACACTTCTTACCTTGGTGCCAGACGAGGGCTTACGGCTGAGCATCATCAGACCAATCGTCGAAAGAGTCTTCCCAAGCCCCATCTCATCCGCTAAGATACCACCACATTTATTCTCATTCATTTCTGCCTTCTTCATCCACTTCACTGCCACTTTCTGGTGTTTGTAAAGGGGATACTTCAGGACTTCCTGGAGTTTCTCCTCACCCTGTTCCAAATTGCTGTCCCGGGCCTCAATAAATAGGTTTGTGAACTGACTCCTGTTCCCGATGGTAGGAATTAGACCATCGGCGATGTTTACGAAATCATCCTCTTCGATTGGCATTGATGTGGTGCCATTCTGGAAGCCCTCTGATTCGGACTTAATAGAACCGGGGGATGGGCCCTGATGAGATGGACTACTAAGCGACGAAGGCTGGGAAGACTCCGGTTTAGCATCACTGGTTACTTCAGAGAGGACGTCTGAGTTAGAGAATGTTGGTGCAGTGGATGGAGGCTCTGTCATAGTGCGACGAGACTTCGTTGCAGGGGTTTCAGAATCCTGGGAGGATTCGATGTGTTCAGTGAATGTCCTCTTCTTGGTTCCGGGGTTTTCGGCATCTTGCTCGGAGTTCTCAGCTAATTCGCCAGTAGTGTTAATCACGATAGGCGCAACGGCATTGTCAGGGCCGACCAGGAGATCTAAATTCCAAAGGTTAGCTAGATATCTAAAAACACCATGCGGCCTGAATTGATTGGTTATTGTAGGGTGAAATATATGGGAGGGCTAGACAATGAAGTGTGAGGTTAAATGCCTGTTGCAGGTACCACGTGGATTTGTAGTCACGACATAAATAAAACACGGTCGTGAACGGGAAAACCAACAATTGAAGATGAAAAAGGCAAGAAATCAGCAACTAGGTAGTAAGGCTTACCTTCTTGAAGCCCCAACTTAGAGAGCTCTACCTTGCGCTGAGCCTCTCGAATCTGTGATTCCAACTGGGATCTTGCCTCTGGTGTATCTAGAGCGCCTCTTAGACCCTTGAGTTTGAGCTCGAGTAGCCACAAGTCGGCCGCAACTTTTTGGTCAAGCGGAAGTCCCCCCATCCTGAAACGCCGCGCAGAGCCGGGACGTGGGATGGAAATTTCCAAGCTTTGTCTCGAACGACCTGTTATAATGGGGTAGGTGTGGGTAATATGTTGCCTCGAGTGTGAAGGCGGTCTTAGAAAGAAAGAGTAGTGATATAGAGGCCAAACCCTGGTATGTAAAGGGGCATATGCGTAGGCTAGGCCCCTAAGTCTCGGCGATGGAGAGACGCCTGGATTGTTCACAATAAGGCACCGTGAGAAATTATGGAGAACAAGAAGGGGAAAGGAATGTGATAATGACAATGGGAGGTTGCGTACATGTATTTGGTGAAGAAAGCTGTGTTGCAGGTTAAGGAGGGTTCGATGTAAGTTGCAACCTGAAGAATCGCCGACGGTAAAGAAGGACGACACACAGCTGCTGAAAAGAAGGAAAAAAAAAATCAAAATCAAAATTTAGGGCTTGGATGCCTTAGGTGAAGAAAGTGCAGCCTCGAAGAAAATTGAAGTCGCGTCCAACACGTCGCTGCTGTATTCCGTAGCAACTGCCAGCCTTACAGAGGTACGTACACAGTTGCTGCTCTAGCTCTTTCCTGTGCATCCTAGAATAATTCAAGGTTGCCTATTTAGGATAATGGGTCACCGAGTGCTAAGTACCTACATGCATGCAGGCACGGTGTACTAAAAGCTTGAGTCACGGATAGGGTACGTGGTTACTCACAGCTGCACTATGTACTTCTGCAGCAGCCTAAATTGTGTATGTGAAGAGGACTGTATTGATTCTTAAAATGTACGACGTGCCTATATGGAACATATGATTGGCTCTTAGAGATGGGTGTGTGCATGTGTACGTGTAACATACATGTATATGAACATAGTCCTTGACAGGTATACATCATTCAGTTAAAATAAAGCAAAATTATGTCTACGAATTCGGATTACATATGGAGATTTGCGATCACCATATCAAAGTTTCCGACTTATTGAGGTCTCGGTCAAGACACAGAGACGCATTTTTTACCGCCTCCCCATCATAAGAGTACTCATACCATGGCTGGAAGATGAGTGTGCCGAATTCACTAAGATGCAAGCCTCTTTTGCTGCAACGCAGGCCAAGTATGATGCTGCAAAAGGACACTCTGAGATCGCTGTGTATCTGGGCTACCTTCTAGGCTCCCGAGGGCAAGTATGGTGCCATAAGGGTGCCTTCGGTATGAGAACGGAAATTGGATGAATCTCCCAGCAAAACAATGGTCTGATCGAGAAGATCACCGCCTGGAATCAGATGCCGAATCGATATACTCCCTATAATTTATCCTGTCGCTGGGGTGAACGATACAAGACACCCGTGAGCGCTCTTTGCCGTTAGAGCTACCTGCGCCTGGTAGGGTTTCTCGTCTTCGCTCTTGATTCCGCTAAACTCTTGCAATATCCGTGATACTATATATGAGGCCTCCATAGTCGCCTTTTGCTGTCCCAAGCACTGTCGAGGTCCAGCTCCAAATGGTACGAATGTAAATGGGGGAGGGCTATAATCATTTTCCCAGCGGGAGGGACAAAACTCATTGGCATTGGGACCCCAAACTTTCGGATCGCGGTGGAGCGTAGCGAAGCAAGTATCGAATAGAGTGCCGGCTGGCGCGAACACTGGAGCAGTGCCATCTAAGCCTCCTCCGGTAGGTAAAATTGTATCTTTTAAAGCAACGCGATTCATCTGCGGAAATACAGGGTACAGACGAAGAGCTAGTCACCACGTTAGCGATAACTTTCAATATTGAGCCAAATATTAGCAGGCATACTCTCAGTGATAACATGTTGTAGGGACTTGATTCGCGGTAACTGGTCGAAATCCAGCGGCTTGTCACCCACGGCCAGAACTTCAGCTCGTACTTGGGTAGCTATAATAGGGTTGCTGGCCAAGTTCCGGATAACGTGGCTAATCAAAGAAGCGGTTGTTTCGGTTGCTGCCATCATGGCCTGCACTATTTGGTTCCGCAGAACAGTCCTATCAGCCGTCGCTTGTGCCATGTTGAAAAGCAGAGTGCGTCGCTTTGTTTTGTCTTGGCTATGTTCGACAGAGCTGATTCTGTTACTGTACTCGATAGCTCTATCGACATATATATCGGCGAATTTATGAACCTTGTCGCATGCCTCGAGCCAGGAACTCTTTGGCATCAAGAAGCTCAGAGGGCCCAGGGCAATGCGTATTCCGCAGCCATTGAAGCCAGCCTGGAATGCATCCAAAAAGCCTTTTGCATGCGATGGAGGCGTGCCGGAAAGCATTCCGATAGGCTCTCCGAACAGAAAGAGCGTATTCAAGTCAAGATACTAGTGCGTATACGTTAGTGCGCCAGAAGCGTGGGCAGGGACTCACAAAACAAACCAGTCTTAACAGATATGGCTGTAAATCAAACTTAGAGCCGTCCTTTGGGATCTTTCCTAGTAGGATCTGGAGGTGCTCTTCAAGGGGATCAAAATCAGAAATATTGGACCTGTGGAAGCCGGGCTTGAGTAGGTCGTGGGAGACCTTCCAGTCAGAGCCGTCAGTCGTGATAAATCCCGTGCCGCAGAATGGGCTCATACTATGTAGTCGCAGAGGCTGAACGCCCCAGTCTGCAGCATTTTTAGAGAAGACTGCCCGTATGTTTTCTGGCTGGATAGAGGATATGCCATGCGAACCGAAGTTCAGGCTTTCGAACGTATGGCCATATGTATCGTATCGCCGCTGGTGCTCAACCAGAAATTGGTTCTTGGAGATAGCATCTCCGGTTCGTAGGAAGATATCCAACCCGAATACAGGGTCCTTATGCTTGTAGCGGGCTGGGGGCTGGCATCCATGTTGTTGGGCCGCGAGTCGCAGTCTGTAGGTTAGATACAGGCGATAGGCAGCAAAAGCGGCGACGGAAGAAGCCAGCAGCGTTAGCAGCGACACAGCAGTCATGATGATTTTGATGTGGTTGGGGAGAAAGAGATGGGAATTTCGCTTCCAACTGAACTTGCTGAATCGTGTTGCCCTTCTGTGTAACATGAAGTAGACCATCTCGGAATGGACCGTGCGCACCACCTGATTTGTCTGCTTGTAACAGCGCTGTAACCGCTATGCCATAACGTCATATGTAAGGGATGTCATTTTTAAATCTTAAAACCTCTAGTCTTAAAGGCGTTTATATCGTGTAGGCATCATTTGTATGCAATTTTGACCTTAGTATAGTATGTGTCACATTTCGTGCTGAACTACAGAAATTTAAATCATGATCGATACCTCCTTGTTGATCCAGAACTCCAATAAGCCCTTTTCGGCCTCGGTTCAAGAGTTTTTCAAGCAGGTACACATATCATTTTCTACCTGCTAACGATTGAGGACATGAATAACAAGGACCTTATACTATAGTATTTATACACACGACCTGTAGAGCTCATAGCAATTGGCTTCATAACTCGGGATTTGATTAGCTCAAGACCTCCAGCTAGGACGCAGGTCTTCCATCAAAACTACCTATCAAATTGTGGATTCAATGATATCACGACGGCACGGGCCGCTCTTAGTTCAGAGCTAGTTCTATATGGACCGTACCCAAAACTTTACCTGTTGAAAGCGTCATGAGGGAAACCGCCTTTAATAAATCTAAACAGACGGTTCCAAAGTGTAGGGGTTCTGTTACACAGGGCTGTTGTCATACGGTATTTCCTTACGCAGCTATCTCTCATTATTCGTCGAATAGAGAGCAATCAAAATACCAACGCGGCCTATCTAGCCTGAGAAGAACCCCACCCTCCTAAATAACATGTCAATGGACGTTGCCTTCAACGAATTAGTACATACTCATTCATCTACTAGGTTGTGAAGAGAGCTATGAGACAAAAATAATCCGGGACCCATCTACTCCGGCCTTTGTACATAAAGCGGGAAGCATCGTAACATGGGGCACGGTCCAGTAACTAATTCCGTTGAACCCCGGCCTCCAAGTGGATACCCGGGACTACAGTGGTTGACGATATGTTTAAGACGTTTACGTCTAATGGTTTTCAAATAAAAAAGAAACGATTATCATAAATATGCCGTTATATTCAACTATATCAGATTCCGTCTACTTTAAAACGTAGGTACCCAGATCAAGTAAGTAGTTTACAATTCCCACGTATATTAGCTTCGTCTAAGTACGATAGAAAGGGTCTGAAAAGGGGGCTTCTCATTTGAATAATACAATCATCGGAATTTGTGAAAGGAAAGATGTTGAAATGAAGATATAAAAAGATAATAACGCAAAATCTAACTCATATAGGAGTGAAAGAAGTGAAGGTGAGAAGGCCAGAAGAGAAAAAAGAGGCCTAAGAGGGAAAAAAAAAATTTGGTCATCCCATCCACCAGTTGATGACCAACTAGCCCTTCGAGATCGAGTTAGCGAATCGATATAGGACGTTGTTGCCCTCACTTCTCAATCCAAATGCGTACTCCCCAGTTGTGTAAAGGCACCCAGTTGGATAAGGCGCGATCTAGAAAGGCCAGCTGAACATCAACACAATCGAGGATTCGAACCCCGGGGGTATCAGTCGTACCCCTGAGTTGTCAGCCTATGACCACTCGGCCAACGCCCATTGTACTATGACCAAGTATTATTTGGGTTTAAATGTTTAAGCGCGCCCCCGCTGTCGCGTGTACATACCGTGTGGACGTACCATCTAGCACCTGGCATCTGGCGCCTGGCAATTACTCCTTTCACCTTGCACCTTGCACCCTGCTCCCTGCACGCGACACTCTTACGTCTACCTAGGTACTCCATCACTTTTAAAAGTAGACCTGGTCAACCTTTACGGAAGCCGATTAGGTAAATCTACACAGCATTATCCAGAGTTATCCAATTCCTCATATTCAGACTTTGGCACGACAAATTCACTTCTACATTACGTTTTCAGCATCCACTCTGTTCATCATGGCAGCCAGAAACGTCCCATACCTCCGACATTTGATGTTTCGGGGTTTCCATGGAGGTCTAAGATGGGAGACACAACCTGAAGAGGTCTTCGACGAGGAAACGCTGTCCAACATGAAGAAATATCGCTACCTGATCCACCATCCGCACTCATTCCACATATCGAAAGTCATCTCTCGAGGTCTGAAGACGTTCCGACCGAGTATTGTCAGCCTAGCACTAGCGGATATCTATTATTTTGCAGCCGAGCACGTCGGCTTGTGCGCTAACATGGAGCCGGAGGAATTCTTTGCTTGCGCAAAGAACTCTTTTCCTTGGTCCAAATCCTTCAGAGATAAAGCATTCTGGGCATTTACATACAAGGCTTTCCACGCTAGGTCAATTTTCCTGAATATAATCCTCGACCCCCGCGGAGAACAACCCACCGGACACCCTCTAGTCGAAGCTCTCGATAACTTCCGCAAAGAATTCATTCGAGAATATCCGATCCAACACGAGGGCCTACTTGAGGAAGGAGACTCGAGGTGCCAGGAGAATATTGAGTGGGTAGAAGACCAAGTCTCCATGAATACCGAGATTCACAAGAAGTATTTCCCCTATTCTCTCACTCATCATCACGGTCAAGGAGACGGAACAGACAAGCTCGTTCCATACGAAGAACGCAATAATGAGTCTTGGGGCGACTTTACATTCAACTCTGCTCCTAAAGAAGAAGAGTTTGATCTCAGTCAAGTACCAGACGAAGAGCTCTTTTTCTACGATACGGAATGCAGATCTAAGCGTCACGACGCCTTTGCGGATGCTCCGGCCCGCCAAGGAAGTGGTCTCCAGAAATTGGGAGAGAAAGTATCAATTCGGAAGTACGACGCCTTCAACGACTACCGGGAGACAGGGAATGGGGACGAAAGCGGGGACGGGGACGGGGACAAGGTTGAGGCCGAGGTCGAAGTCCATGGAGAGGATGATGAAGATGATATAATGAGGGAAGGAGACGATGAGGACGAGATTCCCCGTTTTAAGAAGCTAAAGATAACAGATTATTAAGGCTGGCAAGGAAAGAGCAATGTTACTATCATTCGCCCATTGTACCGTACCATTGGCTCCACCTGGCAGATTCTGCTTGGCGGCTGCCGAAATATCAGTGACACTCATTGGCAATATGGCCGCTGCACCAAATTATCGCACAATCTCTTTTGGTTCGCAATTCTGTGCCATCTCTCGAAATCCACTTGGAGAAGGACTTCACTACCCCTGGAACCCATAGCATTGCATTTTTAGCTATGTCTTTCGCAAATGCCAAAGTTCTGTCTACAGAACCCCTCGTAGGCATCTGCTATCTTCTGTCTATTGAACCGCATCCAGTAACCTTAATGTAGGCAAACAATGACGCCGTTTGGACGAAGCTCGTGAAGTAGGCAGAGAGATATGACCATTATTGAGGCTCAAATTGATTTTGCTAACATTATGGTGCCAGACTTACTTACACCGATTCAAAAGGTCACACACGTACCTGGGAATCGGCTGAGCGTACCACCAGGCCGAAGAATAGTGACATCGACGGCGTAGGGATTGTAGCCATATTGGAGGAGCCAACAGGGCCTGAAATTATTCTTCAGAAACAGGTAATGCTCTTGCTGTCTGAACTTCATTCCAGCCTCAACTAGGTCCACGTCGAACAAACACAGCGCGACCTACACTCGTCATATACCCGACACCTATTTGCCCCTTTACCTTCAATATTTTTAGTGGTCCACATGTACCACTAAGACTCACTAATACTAATACTTTGGTTTTAATTAGTACCGAGCACCTATCGATAAAGTCACCATTGAGATTCCGGCCGGCCTGATTGACGAGGGCGAGACTGTAGAGGAAGCTGCCATCCGTGAGCTGAAGGAGGAGACTGGCTATGTAGCAAAGGTTTCTGAGACGTCTCCCATGATGTTTAATGGTAAGTGATTTCTTATCCTTGTCTCAATTTCGTACGATATTTATAATCATCAAGGATATCTAATACACAAATCTTTTGTGCTTTATGCACTTCATATATGGAGGTGTGGAGGTGGATTCCTGTTCAATAATCACTCTGGTATTTCCTGCATTCTGATTCTCACATGTGTCTCGTTAACCTGAATACTAGACCCGGGTTTCTGCAATACCAATCTGCGTATGGTCCATGTCACCGTCGATATGAGCTTACCCGAGAATCAAAACCTTCAGCCCGAGTTAGAAGAAGACGAATTCATCGAGGTGTTTGCAGTCCCGCTAACAAATTTATATGATGAATGCAAGAGACTTGAGGCAGAAGGTTACGCAATCGATGCACGGGTGGGAACATTTGCCGAGGGCATTGAATGTGCTAAGCAATTCAGACTGTGAGCCTCGCAAGCCCCTGTAATATGTTCGAGGTAGGAAGGGGACATAGGGCGGTACACCACCAATCGATATCCAACAAAGATTCCCTGCTGTTGAATACCCCTTACCGGACATTGCATTTATCTTGGAGTCATATTTCTATAGCTAGAAGATTTTGTACCTTGCGTTAAATGAAAGCTTCATGCTCACAGCCTTGTCATGATCATCATAATAGATTAGAAATCAATTCCCGCTAGTTTCATTGATAACGCTGGATTTCTTTTGGATTTCAGTCAGCAGTTCCCGTACAGGCAATTGATAGGATCACCGGAGATTCGGTTACCTATACTCTCAGGGCCATGGCCTTCGAATTTCAAAGCAGTCAGTAACATAGGAGACGATAATTTTAGGTACCTAGGCAGCTAAACAAGCTTAAGGCTTCACACTCTTACGAAAGTCTCGGGAAAGTACAGCCACAGCGACCTACACATAGCCCTTATACGCGATAGCACCATGTACGGGGTTTACTCTAATATCGAGATATTTCATAGCACTTTGCTTATATGAGGCATGTCTTAAATTGTACTAATTCTGGGAGAGATGTTGCTCGGTCCCATATTGTATCGACGTTTACTGACTTCTCTACTACAATGTTACCTACGAAATTTATTTTAGCAGGCTGTATCGAACACTGGTTGCCTTGATTGACTATATAACTTAGTTTAGTAATCGAATAGCTTGCCGCTGTTATAGTGGTTACATGCTGCGTATATGAGTAATAATTTGCCATACTGTGAGAGCCATGGACGACGAACCGGGACGTCCTGCGGTGATGTCTAACACGCGACATTGCTAACCATAACCCGAAGTTACTATTCTTACGTCAAGGTTACTGTCTATTTCAGTAAAATTAGTAATGAATTCCATCGAATCAATTTAGGACCGAGTTTTAAAGTGCCCAATTATTAATGATGGTGTCACTACTGATAGAATAATCAGAAATCGCGGCCTCGGTCCCAACTTAAGCTGCTTAATATTGGGTTCTACCCTTCGTAATCGCACTAGAAGAATATATTAAATAATCATTGCGTGTGGAACGTTCTTCGGCATATATATAATGGTGTCAATTGATCTCAAGTCAAGGGAAGAATTCGAGGTAAAGCAAGTCCAACTAGCCTACTTGTTGCATATCACATAGCTTTGAAGAGATCTACAATATACAAACCACGTAAACCCCCATTAAGATGTCCACGCCTCGTCTAATCGCAATTATCGGGGCGACTGGGGCCCAAGGTATCCCCATCGTGAGGGATCTCCTTCAATCTGGGGACTACACGATCCGAGCGCTTACACGAGATCCTTCTAGCGCGCGGTTCCGGGAATTACAGGCTTTCGGGGCAGTGGAACCCGTTGTCGGCACTTTTGCCTCGGAGAATGACCTGCGTGCAACATTCCGTGGTGCTTGGGGCACTTTTGTTAATATCGATGGCTTTAACTCGGGCGAAAAAACCGAGATGTATTGGACCATTCGCGCGTACGAGCTAGCTATCGAAGAGGGTGTCAAGTTCTTTATTCTTGGAAATCTTGATTACATTTATAAGAAGAGCGGCTACAGACCCGAGTTCAGGTTAGTTTCTCATTGCTTCACTTGACACAAGCCCCATTGTCTTTATCTTGTAGTGCCCGTCATAAACCCGGGTAGCGAAGCCCTCGCTGAGAGGGAAGGAGAAAGGTTCTGATATTTCATTTATTTCTGAGTCCCTATATTTGAAGAAAATTCCCCTATATTTCTCACTGATTAGATACTTACCATAATACAGATCTGGCCACTATGATGGCAAAGGCCGCGTCGGCGAGTGGATTCTACAGCAGAACCGTGACAACCAGGATCGGATGAAAGCTGCGCTGCTCACTACCGGCCCTTACATGGAGACGACTATTTCTCACAACACGCCTATGTCGGTTTCCGTGGAGAATGGCGTTGCGATCTGGCGTCTACCTCTCAACGACGGCGCGGTGCCGTACGTGGCTCTAGATGACTGTGGTTATTATGCAAAGTGGTTGTTCGACCACCCGGAGCAAGCGAATGGTCTAGATCTCCAGGTTGCCATCGACCATATTGGGGCTAATGAGCTCGCGCAAGCCTTTGAGAAGGTCACAGGACACCCAGCTCGATCCATTAACCTCAGCTTCGATGACTACTTTGGCAAGGCGTGGCCCCTGGACCCTTCCCGCCCAGCAGGTTACAATGCGGACCCGGAAGATCCGGCAACAATGAGCATCCTACAGAATTTCTCAGGTTTCTGGACTACCTTTCGGAACTCCGGCAGAAACAAAGGTGTGTTGAAGAGGGACTACAAGTTTCTGGATTCAATTCATCCTAACCGTATCAAGAGCGCAGAGGACTTCTTCAGGCGTGATGAGGAGAAAGGTATTAAGAAGGGTCTAGGAACACTCTGGGAAAGAGTGCAGCCGGAGAGGATCACTCACATCCTGAAGATTACGGAGGATAACAGGACTGGTAGACTTTGAGGTTGACTTGTGGTAGTGATGCAGATCTTTCTCTGTCGCTACTGTTTTGGCCTTGTCAATGTGATGTATTACGGCGACATACGCGTTCTACTCGACAGTAGTATCCTATACAAGAAGACCCTCGAGTGATAGCGAAAGGTCGTGGTGCCTCGGAAGCATGCTGGAAACGGAAGAGGACATGGAAATCGACTTAACCGCACGAAGCTCACAGTGATATTTATATCTAGCCTGGTCATCTTTGAAGCCCTCGGGAATCTGAATTCTAATCCTTATTGCGGCTAAACACGGTAGCATCTGCGGAAACAGGTTCAACGCAGCATATAGGTATGTTAGTGGATACGAAAGGGCTGAGTGTCACCTTCTCCATGGCGAGTGAGCTTCAATGTTTGATTTTGTCCTCATCGTGCCAAACGCAATGCTATTTAGGAGGCCTCATGCCTAGCAGCGAGGCGTACAGCATACAGCATACAGGATAAAGACGTTATGACAGCTAGATCTGGGATCTTGGCCCAATCTCTACGGCCGACACATGCGCATCGCGTGCGCTATCCTCGTGAGACCTGTTCATCACTGTAACTACTTCCCTCAACCAACTCCACCGGATGCTAGACTGGGGAGTTGAATTTCCAGGGCGACTACATCTTCTAGCTGAAGAGGCCCTTGACGCTCTTCTTCCCTTTACCAACAACGGCCCTCTGCCGACCGCCTTCCGTAGAAAATAGCGGAGGTAGTGTTGTATCATCCGTCTGAGCGTGAGTGTCGGCTAGCCTATAACCCTCGCCATCCTTGAACATAGTAGCATACAATCCAGCCAATGCGTCAGCCCAAGAGTCCATTGCCCGAACCCGCTCGGCGTCCCCATCTGACTCGATTTCCAGCACTCCAGTTTGCTGGTCAATCTTGCCTTTGATCTTACCATCCACAATGAGGAAACCTAGAATATCTTGAACCTCCACCTCGGATATCTTAAGTTGTCGCGCAACCCACGCGAGATTCATACGCGTGTATGGGGCAATCAACTTTACAATGGCTTTGGTGCGCATGTTGCGGGTAACCTCGTCTATATTCTCCGCGATGAACGGGTCGGCCAGAATGTCTTGATTCTTCTGCAGAACGCTAACGTATGTATGCATGTCGTCTCGTTGGTAAGCATCCACCAGCTCGGTCATTGCAGCGATGCGAGGATCGTTGCGATACGGTTTCGTCTCTTGTGAATCGAAGGGGTTGATATCAGACTTCATGAGCATAGTGGTAAGGAGGAGGTATTTGAGGACCTGGATTCGTTGCAGGGATCCAGCCTCGTCGTAGTTACGGAATGACTCAAAGAAGTCGCTCTGTGCGTCTTTCCAATTCTCTTCGCTCATGTGCATCTTGCCTCCACATTCGCGGATGATGCCCATGATCTTGGGGTGAGGTACCGCAGAGCGCACCTTAAGCGCTCTCTGGTACAAGACCTTTAGTTGCTTGTTATTGCGCGTCTCAGCGTACATCTGGATCTCCAAGGCGTAAATCTCCAAGGAGTAGGTACCCTTGGTAGGGTCATCGGAACCATCTTCCCGTTGACAGGCCTTCTGTAGCTCTCGTAGCTTCTTGGTCACCGCCAAATATTCTTTGCGATCGAGGAGGAGCTTGGCAAGCTTGATGTTCGTCTTTAGCCATAGACGCTCGTTGTTCGTATTCTGGAAGCAATTCAATGTTAAAGAGTAAAACTGTTCCATGGCTTTCCGAGCAGCCTCGTTTTCCGACTCTTTCTCGATGTAGTCTAACATGTTGTTGATAGATTTCTCCGAGTAATTACGGGTGACGGCAGATTTGACATAGGTGAGGAGTTCGGTGTAATGTTCTACAGCCTAGTATGCTAGTCAGTAAAATGAAGAAGAGAGCAGTTAAAGCAGTTGAAGCAGTTAGAGAAGTTCCTCAGCAAATCAAATCCTGACCTTGTCATATCTTCCAAGCCGGAACTCTAGCTTGATGGCCTGCTTCAATCCTTTGAATCCCCAATCGCCCTTCTCCTGCTCGAGATCGGGAATGCCTAAAAACTCGTCTATGGCTTCTTCTGGGTCGCTTGACTTCATTTGCTTGGCGTTGTAATATTTATTCTCGATACCGACATCCCCGGAGTCTTCGCCGTCATCATCCTCGTATTCGAAGTCATACCTGCGGAGACATTCAGTTGGAAGCTTCCATATAGTAATAGAAATAGGCACGTACTGCTCCTCGTCCGACTCTTGCATGAAATCATCGTCCGACATCTTGGTGATATTTGGCGGAACCGGTGTTGTATTAGTAGAATATGGGGGACTCAGTGGAGGGTGGTAGAATGCGAATACAGGCGGCTGAGGATTTAAGATGGGAAATGCGTTAGGTCTTGGGGGATTTGGGAGAGAAGAAGCTTGTTTGTCTGTACAGTGAAACGTATGTACAGTTCCCAAGGTTTCCAAGGTTTACCTATGTACCTTGGTTCCTACCTGCAGTTTCTGTTAATTTCGTTCTGGATTGATATGAAGTGGAAGGCTACACTTGCACTGCACTGAACCGCACTGCACTACACTAAGTGGGATGCGGCGCGTTGTCTCACGGCCAACTACATAGATATGTTCTTATCTTATCGGGGCTTTAATTATGTACGTACATACGGTAGAAATGACGTGGGGCTGTGTAGGAGGTACGTACCCCATACGACCCCCGCAATTAACAGGGTATATGCATGTATCTATATACCGTACGTACATACATACATATGTACATAAATAAAGACTGATGTGTGGCTGGGCACTCAAGGTGGCAATCAACTATCTGGAAACAAACATCTTTCATTCAACTAATCGTTATTTATCCATCTCTCGACTTCCTTATCAACAAAACTCTCCCACAATCCAGCAGACCTGCGTGCGACATCCGGCCATCGTTTGAGTCGCTAAAATGCTACAGCTCAAAAAATCCTACCACCCAGCGCTGCTGAAAAATCAGCGCAGGGTTTATGAGGAGGAACAAAAGGCCTTGGAAGAGCGCAAGAAAACCGAGGCTCGCATCCAGGAGATTAAGGAAGAACGCGCCAAGGAAGAACTCCAGAAACAGCTTGCCATCTCCGGAGGCCGCAAAGTAGTTGACCGTGTCGAGTGGATGTACCAGGGCCCTAGCGATGGCCAAACCGGTACTACTGAAGAGCTTGAAGGCTACCTGCTAGGAAAGCGACGCATCGATAACATCCTAACCAAAGGATCCGACCATGAAAACCTCAAGAAGTCTGCAGGGACGGAGAGTTTCATGGCCTTGCAGAATGCGAACACCGAGAGAGATACCGCAACGAAAATACGAGAAGATCCTCTTCTAGCCATCAAGAAGCAAGAACAAGCCGCTTACGAAGCCATGATGAATGATCCCATAAAGAGAAGACAACTCCTTGCATCTATGGGACAATCGGAAGAGAAGCACTCATCGCGAAGGAGGGAGGAGAGACATTCGAGACGACACAGGCACAGATCACACTCAAGAGAACACCGCCACCGTCGGCACCATCGCTCCGATTCGAGGGAGATAGAAGAATCTAGGGATCGGCGGCACAGGCACCGCCGATACGACTCGCGAGGCAGGTCCGAGAGCGGAGAGCGATACGGTTCAAGGAAAGATCATAGCGCCGAGCGTCCCGAACGAAGGCGATCGACTTCTAGAGGCGAACCTAGGGAAATACAAAGATCGCGTAGAGGTCGTTCACGTAGTCCGCGTCGTAGTGATACAAGAGACGAGGGATATCGACTGCGCCGTGATTACTCCACTGAACCATCGCGGGGGCGGCGACGCTATCCCGGTGAGCAAGAGGATCGTCGGGATTATCGCGACCGACGGCCATATAGAGACGGACCTAGTAGCAGCCGGAACAGCAAACCCGATGGTGTCGATAAGTCGTCAGAATCAGCCTCAGAAGAGCGAGCCCGGAAACTCGCAGCTATGCAAGAGGCGGCGTCGGAGCTCGACCAGGATCGAGAAAAACGATTAGCAGCACTAGCGGAGAAGGAGCGCTTGGAACGGGAGGCAGATGATAAGGCACGGGAGCGGTCTGGGAAATATGGTGATAGGGAATTCGTGAATGGATTGCGGAGGCAAGTCCTTGGTTGAAAGTGGAAAAGGGGGGGATGGGGAAGCGGCGCTTATAGGAATAGGTGCATGTGCTTATAGTAGAGCTATTTCAATCCCTATGCTAGGTATGAGTACTTAAGTACTCTAGGGTTGTCTTAGGGACTGGGAGGCTTATTCCGGTAACCAACGTCTTGAACGTTATATCGCGGTCACTCTCCAATATAAGCACAAATGAGTCCTCTCAAATTAGGCCGATACCTATACGATCTTGCTAGTATGATTATACGTGATATGCAGTCTCGCGCGGAATTTTATAATGTGATCAATTTACGAAGTAGAATTAGGTAGGTTGACACCAGAAGTGAATCATCTATATAAAACATGGTAGAATAAAGCTGTAACATCGTTTAATATCTTACTCTATATTTGGGAGAAAAATACATGTATTCTATATAAGTATTGCTTATATCCTTTACATCGATCCAGAACCATTTGCATCGTCAGGCCTTCTACTTTGAAGGGCTTGTCAACTATGGAACGCTTCTCCGAAGGTCTTACGCGGTCTAGCGAACACGCAACTGATCAGTGTCATCCACTCGAGGGAAACCTCACACTTGGTGCGATCAACTTTAAGCCCAATCGCACGAGCCGCCGTTCTCTCGTTTCCCCCCCGATTCTCATCGCCAACGACATTAGCACCGTCATCAAAAGTAACATTCCGTGATTCCACAACGAAGCCGTCGCTACCGATAACATGATGCTTCCAATGCGTCCAAGCACAATCGGGACCGATGGTCAGCCGCAACCGGCTCTCCGTAGGCCCTGCCCCCGGCGGCGGGACACCACGTGCTGAACGGAGCCACTCGGCGACAACCGTGTTGTCTGTACATTCGGCGAAGCTGGGGCTTATCGCGAGTGAAGGGTCATTCCGGTGAAGCAAGGACACAAAATATGCGCGGCGCCTGTTGGGTGAAAAGCGCGATAGGACCAGTTGTAAAGGAACAATACGCTTGGCTCCGGACTGGCTCCAGGGGCGCCGGGTCTCCACCTGCGGGTCGCCGACGTACAGCCAGCCGCGCAATCGAGTTAGGTGTTCGTCCACAAAGGCCGTCTCTACAGCGGCTTTTAGCGTGTGTGATAGTAGGCGCAGGCCGATCCAGAGTTCAGGAAGATTTTCGCTGTGCACGACTGTGCGCATGATCTGTGTCCATATCTCCAAGGGCAGCGGTGGACAGCGGGGTGTGATATGAGGAATGGGTGGTGCGGTCGTCGCGGCCGGCCTGGGTCTCCGGGGCGAATTCATGCGCTTCAACATTATCGGCGGTTGTGTTGCTCAGACTCTCTGATAGTGCCTAGGGAGGTAGCTCTCGAAATTAGGGTTGGGTTGCGTAGATATTGCCTTTGTCCTAGTGTAGCGCATGCGGTTACAAGTAACGACCGGACGCCGCCGACAGATAAAGACGTCAGATGCCGAGTTCCTCCGGCTAGGGCTTAGAGCGGCTCTCTCGATATGGCCCGGTTGGACGGGACTTGAGTGAATCTCCCCGGAGAAATTATTAAAGCATCATAACTCGAAAGCGAACCGTCTGCAAGTTAGTATGGAAAACTTGTGCAGTCAAGCAGACAGTACGTTAGCTACCTACTTTTCGGCATTATCGCGCAATCATGCAGTAATATGATATACATACATGTATGCGGCAAGCAAGTGGGGAGGGTCCGTTCCGACTTGCTTATCTCGTGTAGACATGATGTATATATATATATATCTTAGCGTATTCCTATATATGTACCTACATATAAAATGGATATAGGGGGTACCTGTACCGTATGTATATCCGAAGGGTAATATGGCGCGGAGAATCTAGACTACATGCATGTATGTATGTACCTAATGCACGTTAGTACGTATGGGAGGTGTGGCTTGACTACATATGTATTGCACTCCTTTGACTATAAGAGACTTGAAGGCGAACGGGCTAATTAACTGAATCTTGGAAATGTAACCGTGGTCCCAGCTAACTGCGAGTTTTTGTTACATTACAAGCAATAAGCAGGAGTGCTGGGTGATTTATGAAGATCCTCATGACAACTGATTCATCAGCTCTTGCCGCCAATCGACTCCTGGCCGCGAAGCTACATTGTAAAGGAGCTCATAGCAAGGGGATTGTTTATCCGAGGGTTCAGATCGCGATATCTTCTTCGACGGTGAATGGGGCTTTTCTACCGTAATTGCTTAACTTGACTACACCTATGTACGCACAGAAAGGTGGATCAGATTGGTTGGTGAGGCCTTGGAGGTACGTTGTACATGCCATACAAGTATGTACGTGCGTACCATATATTCAAAATTTATACATGTCTCAGCTCCATCCTTCATGTTACAGGATTGTTCTAAGCGAACATGTTAGAGGTGGCCAAGAATCTGAAAGATACATATGTAACCTAAGTATGTACATATATGTATAATATACATATGTAGGTAGGATACACGTATATGTTGAATTATGTATGTACTTGAGGTAATGCACCTAATTGAATCGTCAAATACGGTACGTAGAATTGATACATACATACATGTAAGTACATACATGTACATAGCCCTTAGCCGTTAGTGGGGAGTCAATCTCCAAGTGGTCCGTGAGCATGTGGATGTGCAGGTGGTCCATAAGCTTGGCTCGGGTATGTAGCTTAGTACATACAATACAGTCAACAACCTAGAAGCGCCACAGAGCCAGATGGGTCCATACCCTTGCACTGATTGCCCGCTAAACCCCTTCGCAACTTTTGTGTGAGGCTTGTGATTCCCTTTTCTGACTTCATTTCTGCCAAGGTTGAAAGAACGACCACGGTCAGATTAGTTTGCCTTAATCTTTCCAGACTGGATTAGCTATGTACGTACTGTGTAATTAGCTTCCAATCGTTAAACCTCCTCTCACGTTTTCCTTTCCCGACATTCCATCTCCGACACGCGACATCAGGTGTAAACTACAATCCACTTCAATCCACCAAGACGTCCTTCCCGGCTCCTCATCTCTTCTAATTCTTACCCGTCGTCAATTAACACCAATTAACGCCATCAATTCGGATTGCGCCGACCCCTTAATTGACCGAAACCACCCCCTAGCCTGCACTGCAACGTTCCAGTCGCATCGCCGAGTCCACCACCATCAATCCGATCATCATTCGAGTTATCCCTTTACTGTTTATTCCAAGTGCATTCTGCCTGTTCTACACCCGCAACTTGTTGTAGTTTGCGACAAAGTGAAGATGCCCTCGCTCTGTGGATTGGGAGGGTCCAAGACCGTTCAGCGCAAGCTGGTTCTCTTGTAAGTACAGCTATGGTCATCCATGAATCATTGTCGCGTATTACACCGCGCCACTAACCTTGTTGGCCTGCTAACACCGCCAACTTCACAGGGGCGATGGCGCTTGCGGAAAGACATCATTGTTGAACGTCTTCACGAGAGGATACTTCCCGACAGTCTATGAGCCTACGGTCTTCGAAAACTACGTTCACGGTACGTGCGACTTTTCGGGACGTACATAGACGAAAGAAATTGCGTTGAAAAGAGTCGATACAACGCTGGTGGTTCTCTTGTGGACCTTTGACTGACTGACCACTAGATATCTTTGTGGATAACGTGCACATCGAGCTGTCGTTATGGGATACAGCAGGACAAGAAGAATTCGATCGTCTACGAAGTCTCTCCTACGATAACACCGACGTGGTAGTACTGTGCTTCAGCGTAGACAGCAAGGACTCGTTAGAAAACGTGGAGAGCAAATGGGTCGGCGAGATTCAAGAGAATTGCCCCGGTGTCAAGCTAGTCTTGGTGGCCCTGAAGTGCGATCTGCGCGAGAACAGTGAAGAAGACGAGGATGCGGCTGCCAGTGGAACAGATGGTCCCCAACGGGAGAAGAAGCCGATGATTGACTACAACCAGGGCTTAGATGTGGCGCGACGTATCAAGGCCATGCGATACCTCGAATGCTCGGCCATGAGAAATCGAGGTGTCAACGAAGCATTTACTGAGGCTGCCCGAGTAGCCCTCAGCGTCAAACCAAGTGGCGAGAATGAGTCCAAGTGCACGGTCATGTGAGATCAAGAAGATCAGGATGGATCGATACCCCCAAGCCGACACGAATTTCCTTCTATAAGCTGTGTACAAGCGCAGGAGTCAAAGACTATGACATAATTTTCCCTTCTCTTTTCACGAGTCCTGGCATATATTGGCCCATACTGTAATCAAGCATAGGGCAACGTACCTACTCATGCTTGATGAAGCCTACTTTGTACCATCTCGACGTATACCCCTTCCTGTACATACTTACTATTCGGCTTCTGCGCACATCAACCGGCATTTCGACTCCTTTTTTTGTACTTGTTCTTTTAATCACAAGGGATGGCACACTGCTGATGTGAGTAGTGTCGGATAAGAGGCTGTTTGTTTTCTAGTATGGCTAGACGAGTGAAGCTACGATGAGAATAGCCCTACGCTAGAGGTAATCACCTCGCTGCGTCGCCTCTCGATTTTCCTTTGTCATTCTCAGGGCCTGGCCAGCTAAGTTAGTAGGGGGTAAAGAGGAGTCAGAGAAATGTAGCCAAAAAGCTAATTGAATTCTGTGTATATGAGCCCTGAACTCCTCGTATTGTCTTAGCTCTTTGTCCATATTTTGCTTAAAGAGGGGTTTTCTGACAGGGAGTAAAGGAGACCCAACCTGATTACCTCCCAGCTTCTCTCTACTCTTACTAGCGCCCGCAAATAAGCCGGAACCTTCTTCCTCAACTATTTGGCCATCACTATTGTGCGGACTAACGTGACTCCATTGAGGATCTCCCCTTTGGTGCCTAGGTAAGAACTACGCCGAAGCTGGTCCGACTCCTATTTAGCATGGCCAGCGGTGTAGATTTTATTTATAAGCCTTTTTTATCCCGACAGCAGACTCTAAGATGTATTTTCCTTCCATATTTGGCTTCAGATGTGCCATCCAGTAAGATGATTATCGCGCGGCCAAAGCACTCGGAAGTATTTGCGCACAATGGTATATGGCTAGCCCCCGACAAGATTCAATGGATTGTACCCATCCCTTGACTCAGACTGGAAGTATACCTACCTCCTAAGGTACATAGCCAAATGGGTCATCATTTGCTTTGTGGAGTTGTTTTCAACAGGTCCATCGCAACTCGTCTCGTTTCTCTCACCTTGATATGCCCCTTTTCATCTGGATTTGATTCGTCGGGGCCTTGATAGGCTTTCCATTTAACGCGCCTATACGAAAAAGATCTCTTATAATGAAGAACCGGCTTACAGTAGAACGGAATCCGCTCGATCGACCTCGGATACCAGCCTCCTACAGTGCCGTTGTGAGGATCGTAACGGCGGGTAAACCATATGGTAAAATCTTCTCCTAGTTAATATAAAGGATCTCGCACTGGCATGAGATTGGATGCATAAATTTACAGGGAAGTCGCTATAGGAGGCAAGGAATCTGCTACGAGCATTTGCTGCTTCTGCTACTGTTTCGAGCGTCCTTGCTGAGACTTGGAGTACCTCAGGTTGAGGGGTTGCGCCAACCCGTCCAAACATTTGATGAATCTTGAAAGAGATATTTTGATAGGACTAGTGAACTTCCCCTAGCATGTGCAAACGGCTGGAGGGGATTTGACGTCCAGCGGTCCTGGCTATATCGAAGATGGTGCGGCAAAGAGCACTATGCTTGATCGTGTCGACTTAATAGGCATCTATGTCTCGTTATTATAAGTGCCACACTGTCGGTAGAGCGACCATACTTCGAGTAAGAACTATCGACACTTTGTGCTGATTAAAATTAGCATCCGACGGGTTCTTCGCGGAATCCGCCTGAGATGTCGCGTATCCAAGCCCACATTCCGACTTGATAGCGTCAGGAACTATTACAACCATCCGGAGATTACTTACTCCGTGTTTGTTCTAGAATCTTGGGCATGGCCGAGAAAAGTTCATCCTCCGATGGGTCGAGGGGTAGTTCGTAGTCCACATGCTGGGCCGGTTTTAGGGGGGTTGTCTATTGAAAACCGCTGCGAAGACTTATCCAAGTGTCATATGGTATCTAATATTTTTATATGACACTCGGCAAGGAAGAAGGTGTCGTCTTATTGGAGTATGGTGTTTCATGATGTAAATGTAAGACGAATATGTCCCTGGCGAAATCGCCCAGCTTGTGCTATACTTCCAGGCCTGAGGGATTGTGAGTGAATCAATTATTTGATGCCATTCAATGAAATTTAAGGACTTCAATCTCCTTCAACCTGTATAGCGAGTTATAGACTTTCGTGCGCCAAACACAAGAGAAGATCATTCAACGGCGCTGAAAGCACACGGGCGAGTTGCAAGCTTAGGTTATTGCATCGGACCATCTCAGGAATGAATACATCATCTCCCCTTTCATTACGATTAATGACATAGTGATAAGGTCGTGCCGCAATCATGTATAAGAAGCCCAGCGTTTCTAATCGCAAGGTCGTCCCACAGAGCAGTGCACAAAAACCCTCAAGGTCTGAGGGTGGTGCAATGGTCACTCCAGAGGAAGAGGAGTGTAATGAATCCATAGCATTCTGCTATACACTGCGAAGGTATATCCATGTTTTTATCCCCTGACGTAAGCAGAGGTTACGGAAAATGACTAGCCTTGGCATAAGTGCAACCTAGATGAATGAGAGGTATCCGTTAAGTCACTTTTCTATTAATAGAAGAAACTTCAATTGCGAGACTATCTCATCCGTAATGACTAAATGCCTCTCGTAGATTTTCTCATCGGAAGTAGTATGTATGAGAGTCAGCGGTGGCGCGTCGTTAACGGGACTAAGAGTGGAAGACAGCGTATGGATCTTGGAAGGCCATCCGCCTCAATAATTCCTACAAGGATCACACAAACTGGCTTTTCATGATGGTATCTTAGATTCGCAGGATCGCCCGCATGAGGCTCGAAATCCGTTACGCCGACATACTGGAACATGATGCGGCATCGGCGTTAGCAAATGATGTTATTACACTAGATATGTCGGACTAGTTGGCATGACCTGACTACCCAGGTACCTACCATTAAAACTACATACTACAGACTGATAAGTCTACAGCTACAGTAGAAGACCCCCAGGATACCTATACCGACCATATACTGCCCAATCAGCGTAGACTAGCTTTCCTAAAAGGGCAATCCCGCTCGGAACCCGGTGTATTCAACTAAAGCCATCGTCGTGAGATCTTCTGTTCTCTTAAGTCCTCTATCTTTGATCATTATAGCTCCAATGTTACCCACAGTTACGCCCGACTTGAATACCACCAATTCTTACAGATAGTTATCTCTATTTTTGTTCTCGGCTTTGCGTACGGTTCACCTGCACCGCATGCAGAGAACCCATACCCCGCAACTGGTTCCTAATGCAGAAATCTCTGTGATTTGCTCAGTACTTCACTTATCAACGACGAGGTGAACTACGTGTTCTATAGTTTAGGGTCAATAGCCGTCTTTCCGTAGTCTTCTGGGGATCGGTCTCCGAAATGGAGGAAAAAAAAAAAAAAAAGAGCTAGGTACCTGAGCAGCTGAGCAGCTGAGTAACAGATAGGTATTATATCAGGTGGGGCTTCGTTATCTGCATTGCATCCACCCCTCCCGCCCCATTTTCCCTCCCCATTTTCCCTCCCCTCCTCCTCTCTCCTCTTCCCAACTTGAATCTTAAAAGGCTCGCTACTACTATAATGATCGACTTCAAATTTAAACAATGCAATCGTGCTAAATGATAGAGATGCCTTTGTTCGAATGCCCTTCTCCCATGTAAACAAAGGGGAGGCGAAATTAACCAAGTACACAAAGGACGATTAGAAGTAAGACTCTCTCTTCTTCATTTGTGATTTCTATAAAGGCATTGTATGTTTACCTGGATAGGGACGGAAGAAACCTCCAGGATAACAGGCAGATCGCTTCAATTCAGATGTTGGAATCTTCCAACTATTGGAACGTTCAGGTTTGGATATTCCCACAACTAATTAGGGCAAATTTCCAAAATGCCTCCAGCTTTTAACTGTGGTCATAAGCTTCCAAAGTCGCGTGTTGGCGCAAATCTCTCTCACATTCCGCAGGACAATTGTAAACGCTGCCCGGACTGTCAAACCAGGACCGCAGCCGGTACACTTGGATTGCTGAGGAATTTACAGAAACCTAGCGAAAACAAGAAACATTTAGATCCCAACATCAGCCAGCATCTTATCACGTACATATTTGACCGCTTCGTCTCGCAGCGCAAGATGACTTCAAATGGTTTCAAGCAGAATTTCAATGAGCTTCTGTGTATATGCGGTGAGGTCTCTGTGCATCTACTAGGTCCAAAGCAACTTTCGAGCTTCATCTTCACAGCGAAAGGCCGCTGGGGTAGGGACGTTGTTAAGAAAACCATGAGAGCTATAGGCACAGCGGCCCTCAAGGCTAACGGCGTGTATACCCTCATAGAACCAGTAGACTCGGAGATTTTAATGACGCTAAATAGAACGATTATGCTCTGTAGGGAGCGAGTTACGGCTATCGAGGTTTTCGAACAGCTAGAGATTATTCTTAATAGTGCCACAATGTTAAAGTCAATGCAAGACGAGGTCATATTCGCGTTATCCCGCCTTGAAGACGGATTCACCAAGTGGGATTCCATAGGTTCCTAAGTAGCGTACAGAGGGCGAGGGGGAAGCTCCGAGTCAGAATGATACCGGTTTTTTGAAACTTTCGAAAATCTCATCATTTGATATAATCAAATTCATCTTAAAGACAAGTGACTGTGCCGCCATGATTTCATTTCTAAGGTACCACTTAGCGCATCTATCCATCCTGTCAGAAATATGTGGAGCTACGAGGGAAAATAGTAGGCCTGGCAGACAGACTTAGTGCTAGATGTTTAGACGTATTATATTGTTTTCCTTTAGACCAACTTCGCTTAATTATGTCGTTATATAAAATTATTTACAAGGTCATTCGTTATGTGGATTAGCATTAACCCCTGATAAGTCCAACATATTCAGGGGGTTTGCACAGCGCCCTTTTCTTGTCCGAACGCCGTCCTTTATGCAACCTGTGGATGAAGCCAATAGAGAGTCCAACTTTCTAGGACTCGAACTGAAACCGAAAGGAATCCATACCATCAAGTCAATCCACCAGAGCTGCACCAGCTATCCTATCTCAACCCTTTCTCGTTAGTCCTTCGTCAAGCATCATAGACCACTATCAATTTGATCCGGCACGACTCTATTCGTGAACTCAGCCCAATCCCGACAGGTCTGGCGGACGTCGCGGGGGATTTCAAACCGATACGTTCGTAACTGATCAGGCTGGAACAACAACTGAGAGAAAAAGCCGGCAGATGAGTGCCAGGTTACGTGGCAATGGAACGGCCAGGCACCCGGGTTCCTTGTTGCGTCCATCTGCACTACGATAAATCCGTTGGCCGTGACCATCTGGACGTCGCGGCGCATTGGATTCCTGGTATTTATGACCGTCGTCGAGGCAGAATAGTTACCAGACCCTGCGGCTAAAACGTACATGTTGAGACCGTGAGCATGCATTGGATGGGGGCTAGAACATATGGTCAGAATGAAACTTAATTGTCTGAGGCAGGCTGTTAAATGAAGACTTACGAAGGTCCGGGATTGTTGACTATGATTCGCACCGATGTGTTGGAGCCGTAGTTGATCACGTTGTAGTCCGGCTCAAACTGCAAACCCGACTCGTGGCTCCTCAGAAGAGAGGGGTCATTGTAATCAACCCTCGCTGTAACACCCTAGATTCACTATATCAGAACAATGTGCATTTACGATCAAGTAAAGCGATACCTACGCCGAACTCCCAGAGCGAGTTGCCGCTAGCATTCGTAGTGGTACCGATGTCCATATGTTGCGTCCACGACGGCTCAGGCAAATCCATATGATAGAAGGGTTTGGTGAGCTCCAAGTCGTCGTTTGCGCAGGTACCTGGATCTGGAACATCCCACGGCCTGCTTGTCGGCATTGAACTAACGTTGGTGCCTTGATAATATATGGCAGCAAGGGCTAAGGGCTGTTTGACGCTGGAGCAAGACGACAGATTGGCACGTAACCAGAACGCAGATCCCGATTCAGCGTTGGCGTGGACAATGACATCGACTCGCTGGCCGACGCCAAGGGTGATGACTTCCGTGTCATAGGGCTCGATGGGGACGAAGTCGTTGGCTATGACCGTCATGTTATGTTCGTCAATTGAGATACGTTGCGTGCCCTCCGCGCCGGAGTTAATGAAGCGAAGACGATGGGTCCGGCCGGGGGTGAACATGAACTTGGATAGACCAGCGTTATCTGTGCAAGGTGTCTCATCTCCGGCATCTACCGTCGAGCAGTCGAAGTTCATCTTCCCGTTGATCAAGTTGTTGTCTGAGGAGGACTGGCCGTTGTAACCAGGAGCCATGACCTCCTTCACAACTGCGTAGTAATCTTTATGCCACCAGTCTATGGCAGTATGAGTTAGCAGCAGTCGACGAGATACATATGGCTGTCACGTACCGCCAACCATGATAGGACCAATATCAATATCATATTCCGCATTCCTTGGTCCGTATACGACGATAGGACCTTGGAGGCCGCCAGCGTACTGAGCGGAATAATGGGAATGATACCACGATGAACCGTAAAGTTCGGCTCTGAATCTGTAGGTAAAGCTCTTTCCGGGAGCAATAGGGCATTGGGAAACACCGGGAACACCATCCATCCATGGCGATCCGGTTTGTAAAAACCCATGCCAATGGATCGCAGTTCCTTCCGGTGGTTCGTCCGTGATGGAGTTGGTGACCTTCACCTCGACTGTTGTATTAAAACATGTCGCGTCAGCATTTTTATTCTTCATTTCTGGAATGTGCCGGGCATTGCCTTCTTCGCCTCGAGAGCGGCGGAAAAAGAACACTTAACTTACTGTTTTAA
Source organism: Hypoxylon sp. PDH2405 (assembly GCA_023628415.1). NCBI lineage: Eukaryota > Fungi > Ascomycota > Sordariomycetes > Xylariales > Hypoxylaceae > Hypoxylon > Hypoxylon sp. PDH2405. The sequence continues at coordinate 89,143 of JAMAKT010000090.1, read as the reverse complement.
TGTTAGCTAATTACCATCATAGGCTGTAGAAATTTGGGGGATTCTTCTAGAAATCAAGGTCTAAAATGTCAGAACGACATGTTTTTATACTCACCTCATGTCACCCCAGTTGGCCTCTAGCAATGGCCCAGGAAACTGGCCGTTAACGAGAATCACTCGCTTCTCATATCCATCCGGCGCAATCACGCCTCGGCTGATGTTGAATTCATATCTGCGCGTAATCCCGGTTTGCGGCGCGTCGGTGTATGGATTGTTCGTTTTGGCCATCATATTACCCCATGGGCAATATCTGAATCCATCTCCTCGAGCTCCATTATTTAATATCCAAAATGGAAGGGTTGGAGCTACAAATGTGCCCCAGAATGACTTTCTAGAGATAGATTTATTAGATACTTTCTCGAATATTTGAGCCTCTGGATATCCCGGTAGATATTAGACTCTTACCCATTTTGCGCGCTTGGTGAAAGCTCTCCGATTAAGTCACAACAGGACTTGAGGAAACCCATCACAAAATAAACGATCGGACGGCTTCAAAGAAGCCAAGGGGGTAGGAAAATAACAAGACACGACGGAATAATTACATAGGAGCGATAGGAAACTACGCGAGAAAAATTATCTCCGTAATAGAATAGGAGATCTACTCCATTATATTATTTCAAGTGGCCTAGGAGTCGGGTGTTTTGTAGAAATAGGGCGTTCCGAATGGACTTATACGAAACAAATCTAGGCTGAGACATGGTTGCAATACCACAATTCCCATCCCTTATTAATGTCTGTTTACTTCTTGGCTCGGAGGGTATTGTAGGCGTCATCATCATTCTAGGAATCCTATAAAGGTACCCACTTCGTGTAGCGAACGTCCCGAGCATGTTAACTCGGACTGGTTACACGGAGCGGGATACCTACATGGCGCCTATTAACAGCGAGGGTCCTGCTGGAGGAATAAAAGCAGCTTCGGCACGCTGAGAGATGGCTGATGAGTCGAGGGCCCATGTGGTACATTCCGAATTGACTGAACACTTTGCGGACATTAGCCGCTTTCGAAAGATTATTGGCGACTGGTAGAGAGGTGGACGAGAACTTTTTAATTGCGCTGTCAATTGCTTCGATAATGGATTTTCGTCATGTACCAGGATTTATCGATAGTTGGTCAGGAATGTCTCAAACCTCGACCCGTAACGCATAGGAGACAAGACGCCATCTGAGACGGTTGCGCAGCTACGTACACTGCCATTTCTTTTCTTTTGAATCTCGTATTCCATCCTTGATGGCGAAATCACAGGTCGTTTTCATTCAAACTTCCTAAATGGATGAGACTTGAGAGTTCAAGCAGAAGATTCGTTCGGGAACTTACTATGAGATGAGACTGCACGAACCTGATAGTGGGGGGGAAAGGCGTTGATTTGCTTATATGTCGATCAGGGAAGCTCAATGGCGATCTGATTCTAGTTGATGTCCCTTCAAGATATCCCTTAGCTCAATCTGGCTTCAGGGGTATAATCTGTTCCTGCATTTATCCCGAAGGCGTGGCTTAATGTGGCTCTTCCGGAGATTCGATTGGGGAAAAGTACCTCCTGCCATGCTTCTTAGATGTCGCACCAAGTAACACAAATTCAAAGAACAGAAGAGCTAAAAGGGAGGCCATGAAGGACGAAGTCGCATGCGCCGGTACAAGTTTCCGAGAAGTGTCTGCATATCTGCATGCTTGCTTGCCTCTTGTTTGACCGCTCCTGACGAATAGATCTGAGTTCCTAACCATCCAATATCTGTTCAATTTCTTGCCCTTCACGTTATGCCTACCTGGTAGTTTTACACTCTGCCTCGGCCGACTCTTTATGTGTAGCTCGAAGGAACGATGTTAGGATCGCTTTTGATATTCGAAAATACGGCGGAAAACAACAAGCTAGTTCTGTGCCTCCAGAACCGCAGTGATTACCTAGCTTAGGTATATACATAGTGGTTAATATAGTACAACATCCGCAAGTCAGGACAACACGTGGTGGCTCAAGATGCTTGATATGGCACGAGTTGTATGGCTCCCGTGAAGTTTGCCGTTGCCGATGGCAAATATTCTTCTGCTGATCACTTGATTTCATCTCACCTACGAACATATTCCTACCAAAAAAAGAACTACTAGATTCGGTAAAGTCGGAAGGGAGAATTCTCAGTGCTATTCTCGGTCCTAATTCAGCTGCTGTCCTGTGAGGCGAGGGAGGGACTATTGATTTCGTGGTTGGTATACATTTGGTCTTTGGGCCATGATGAAAGGCCGTCGTTGAGCTCGCGCAAATGCTTCAACCGCGATAGGGGAGGCATCGGACCTGATAGCACTTCCAATTGACATGAAGAAACTACCCGAAACGTGATCAGCTGAAAGTTGAGCTGGTATTGGGACTTTCACAGGCTTAACTCACCCGAACGTAGCGCCGGATCCCAGCATATATTGACCCAATGTTCGCATTATACCATTTGTACCTGCGCCATATCTGAAGATGTTGACAGTTCCTATCCATCATTCCGTCAGTTGCAACAGCCCGGGGAAAATTGAACTAGAATAAAAGCGCACCGAAAATGAAGCCGATAATGACACCCACAGCTACAAGAAGACGTCAGTAAAAGAAAAATCATTGCTGCCTTTCCAGATTCGCCAGGAGTACATACTGCCACCCATCATTGCTCCCATCTTTACTGTAACGCGGGACGAGGTTAGCCATATGTAGCTTTGCGCATCTAAGGCCTTGGGGAGAACGAACACTTGTCGACGGTGGAAGGGCCTTGAGGGCCGCGGTTCGCTGGCATAGGCGGCATTTTGAGCTTGTTCGAATCTCTCGAGTTGGAATGAGGTTCTCGTAGTTATACAGTTGAATTTATTATGCGCCAACTTCGGATAGCTACCTCGAAGAAATGGGGAGTGCCGAGTCGAGGATTGACTGTTTTCTCGGCCAGTGGGACCACTCTGCTTTGCGCTTCTGCGATCCTCGTCCGAGGCTCTACTGTAAAAACGATTTCATCGGTATGTGGGCGTGATTGGATCAGCTAAATCGATAAGAACATTGAAAAAAGAATGGACATATACATATATATGTATATATAAGGTAAGGGTCCGAGCGCCAAACCGTTTTCTAAGATTTCTCACGTGATATGGGGTAGAAACTTCACAGGCTTCATGTTGTACAGGTTCATCGCGTCGCACTTTGCATTCCGTCCTTTCGGCATGGAAATAAGGTAGGTAAGGTAGGCAGGAAGATAGTATCTACTCAGGAATTAAATTGATCTTCATCATGAGAACTTGCTTACGAATCACTTACAAGTTTAATGTACACATAATAATAATTCAAATACACGTAGGTAAATACATGTATGTATGTATACGTATACAAGAGGGAAGTGAGGAAGGGGGGAGGGGGGAAGAAAAAAAAGAGTTCAAATGCAAGTTGCGGCTCTCCTCTGGCTTGCCATTCGTTGACAGGATCCATGTCGTCGCCACACTAAAAGATGTTGCTAAGGACGTAAAGCGCGGGCGCTTAGCTAAGTAACTCTGTACCGTATTGGCCTCTTTAACGGGGGTTAGCCAGCACAGACGACCGTATCCATCCTCAGCCAACCCTGAAGCGACCTGGCGACCAAGAGACTACCGTACCTAAAGAGACCCAGGCCTGCGACTCCAAATCTTTGAACGACCACAAACCTCCTCTCATATCGCCCCAAACTAATTCAACATATTTCCAACAAACGTTTGTCCTTCTGCTAACTCCTTATCAAATCGTATGGTATGTCGTCCGAACCTCTTTTCTTTCCTTTCTCTTTTTTTTCCTTGGTGCCGCGCACAAATCACATTTAATCCACGCTTCTCACCCTGGCGTACCCGTAAATATTAGCAATCAGCTTCCCGTCATCCTCAACCAGAAGAGACCCCCTTTAAACTAATCAATTTTATCCTTGTCGCAGACAACAACATCAGCAAACATTTCGCTTGCAAGCACATCTGCAATTCCTCGATCGTTTCCTTCCGTCTCTTAGCATATTTCCATACTTGAGGTGAACCCGGTTGCGTGCATGATCGGCAGAAGGGGCCCGCTCCACCCCCCCGACTCGACTTCTTCGCCTTCCGTGTCCTCATCTACATACTTCCTTCCCATCCCGTAATCCATTGTGCCAGTCTTCCTCATGACCGCTGTCGCAAGCCCGCCAACTTTTACTCAGCATAACCGGCCGGCATGGAGTATTAACGGCGGACACGCCGGTCAGATCAATCCCATGAATCCCATGAATCCCGACGAGCTGAACCGAATGTTTATGCCCCGAAAGAATCTGCAGCGAAATAACTCATCTTCATCTATTTCCTCGACGTCGTCCGTTTCTTCAACCTCGACTATCGCCACGACCGGCTCTCAAACGAATGGCAACTCGGTGCCCACCGCGGTTGACATGGGCGCGTGGAGTAATGGTGCTGGAACACGGAAACGTCCCCAACCAAAAGCCCCGTGGCCATCTCCGAAACCAGACGCTCAATCCGACTTCGTCAGGATGTCTGCAGGGCGTCCGCAGTTAGTAGCTGGTCTTAATGGGTCCACGCCGATGCATTCCTCTTCATCAGTATTGCCTTCTCAAGGCCTCATCGGGGCGCAACAGGCAATGTCTCGCCCAATGACCGATCCGCTACCCGCTGGAAATCAGCCGGTTCTATATCTTTTATCTTTAAACGGAACCTTCGAGCGCAAGACCATATCTGTACCATTCTCTCCTGATACCCTTAGGATTGGCCGTCAGACGAATGCCAAAACAGTTCCCACACCAATTAATGGCTTTTTCGATTCCAAAGTTCTTTCGCGCCAACATGCCGAGATATGGGCCGACCGTCAAGGGAAGATCTGGATCCGCGACGTCAAATCCTCCAATGGTACCTTCGTCAATGGTACGCGACTGTCACAAGAGAATCGAGAATCCGAGCCGCACGAGCTACAAACTGGAGATCATCTAGAGCTTGGTATCGATATTGTAAGTGAAGATCAAAAGACGGTCGTCCACCATAAAGTGGCAGCGAAAGTCGAACATGCGGGCTTCTTGAATCCGTCGAGTAATCTACTCGACATGAACTTCGGCGATCTTGATCCGGCCAATGGCTCGATGATGATGATGGGTCCACAAGGTGCAATGCCTGTTCGCCCACGAAATGGGAGTCAAGCTTCCATGGCAAGCAACGGCCGAGTCGTTCAGAATGGTGGCATGATGGGACCCCAGGGAAACGTCGTAGGCCACCAACGAAGCCTCTTTTATTCGCCGATCAGCACTGAGCAGATCGTGAGACGGCTTCAGGTGAGTCTAGGCCACAATCTTTACGGTAGACATGTCTAATTCCATTCCCAGCATGAGATGCGCGCTCAACGTCTTCAATCCCAAGACCTAGGTCGAACCAACCAGTTTGTTCAGGGACTTCTAACGAAAGACGACATTAAGGATAGCGAGAAACCCGAGCCATCTGAGCAGCCGAAATCACACATGATTAACGGAAACGGGATATCATTCAGATCCGATAACAAGACGAGATTCTCAGACCCTCCGGCACCTCCACCACAGCAACCCCTACCCGAGAAACCAGATGTGCCATCTCTGAAGCGAGGCATCACGGAACGCCCTAAGCCGCCTAATAATCAGAATATGTCGCCAGTCCGGCATGATGGAAGCGCGAGCCAGATTCTACAATTGACGGAGGCACTGAACAATGCGAAGCGCGAGATAGAGTCGCAGAGTTCACGCATGAGAGACCTTGAAGAAACCCTCCAGAAAGAACGTCAGGCGCGGGAACTTGCCGAAGAATTAGCTAGAAGATTGGAAGAAGCCGCCGCAGCGAAGATGAATGGGACTCCGGCGAAGTCGGAAACCCAGGATGTCACCCTGGAAGCAGCTTTTGAACCGCCTATGGATGAAGCACCGTCACCCACATCCGATAATGCTTTAGAAAACACTATCAGGCCAGCTCCTCATGCGGAGGCCATCGAAGCATCTGCTACTCATTTGCATGCTCAGATTGAGTCGATGGTGTTGGAAATGAAAGCTTTACGGCAACAGTTAGAGGCATTTAAGCAACGGGCAGAGACAGCTGAAGCAGAAAGGGATGCAGACCGCAAGAGCCTTGCCGAAATGGCGTTACAGATCCGAAGAGATAACGAAGCTAGGGAAGCCGCCGCGCGAGAGAAGGCTCTATCAAAGTCCCGTGTTCACGAAGATTCGGATAACGTGAATGCGATTTCCAAGGAACTATCCGCTCTAGACAGGACATCAGCAGGTTCAAACCAGGGCCAGCCGACTCCTGGAGACCTCAATGACCACCCAACGCTATCGAGAGCTAATACCATAACACCACAATCAGCAGCCTCTGGTGTGCTAATTCATGTTCATGATCAGGCATTGGCTTATAGCATACCTTACGCGTCGATGTTAGGGGTTGTCATCTTCGGTGTGAGCTTAATGGCTTATATAAATGGTGGGTGGCAATCACACCAACGATGAAGCTACCTGTCCGCCCACTACACAACCAGACGTATTTTCACCCAGAATCAGCCACACATCCACGACTCTACTTCCCTTTCCCTTTCCCTTTGTACCTATTCTATAATAAGTTCTTTCGATCACTGTATCTTCAGATACTGGTCCTTTGTAAAATGGCATTGTTTTGGAACTGGCGTTGGGGTACCGGCAAGCGGTTATGTCAATAAGGATCACAGGGCCATATGACCCCCTTTTTTTTTCCCTCTTTTCTCGCTACGGTGCGAATCGTCAGTGTTCACGCGGTCGACCCCTTAGCCTCCAGGTAAGGGGTTCATTTGTGCTAGGATACGGAAAACCGGAATATGTCATTTGAAAGAGTGCCCTTCGGAACATAGCGGCTAGCAAAATGCAAGCTTGTGCGTTTCAGCACTAGACCCCTTTCTAGTAGACACGGCCTAGTCATAGGCATTAGAGGTAGCATATCTTGTTTGCATAATGTATGGTCAATGAAACCATTTATTCTGCGCTCTGTGTGACTGACTGTGATATGTGAGAAAGTTATTATGACACGTCTCCAATGAAGTTCCCAGTCTAACAAGACATTGATAAGGTCATTTATATAGTGCTGCATACGAGACACTATAACCACCATTGTTACCGTTTTTCGAAGCCTAGGCCTCATTCGGTTTCATTGAAACATCGACCTCTTTGATGGACATGACCGCAATGGGTTTGTTTGGCCATTTTGTAACGTGAACAGTTATAAGAACTAAGTCGTTGCTGCTGGGGTCAACTTCTTGTCATCAATACCATTATATATTAATATCCGTCAATATCTCCATAATCTCTGCCTCCTACAAAATGGACGGCCTCTCTTCAGACTCCGACGTGTTCAATCACGCTACAGACCCCGAAGAGCTTGAAAGAACAGTCCGAACCCTCAAGTTATACTTCTCGCAAGACAACCGCTTTATCTACCGCGGGCGGGTCGGCGCTGGACTTTATGGTGCTGCGCATCGCGTGCAGTACTTACAAAAAATCAATGGGCTAATGACAGTAACTGATTTCGTGGTTAAAACGGCTCACCGTTTTGAGTTTGCGGCGGTGCAATTACGCTACGAACGACAATATCTTCAGGTATATACACTCTCCGAAGAAACCTCAAGTAAATACCTCTAAGGTAAGGTAGATGTCACTTAGGCTAATCTTATTGAAACATAGATGATGCGCGGTGGAATGCATATAGTACAACTTGTCAGCTTCCCAAACGATCCTTTAACACAATACAATTTTGACGGGGACTGGATTATGTTGGAATGGGTGGCAAATGGCACAATCGAGGATTTTATGCTGAAGGCACAGGCTCACAAGGTGCAGCGGCTACCTAATCGTTTACTCTGGAGATTCTTCTTATGCTGTAAGTAATGGTATGGCTGCTTTTATGGCAACCCTGTCATCTGAGCCGTTTCGTTCAGATAATCATTTAGGTCAGGATCGAGCTAATAGGTGTCTAGTGATAAGAGCTTGCTGTGGCATGGCAGTAAGTAGCACCCTCGAGTCATTCTCCCCCTTCTCCTTGTGCCTTGTGCCGCCACACTTGTTGGTTCACTCTATAATCTCTCCATGATGCTGACTTCATTGGACGTAGTGGCCTAGGAATCGCCAAGACGGCCTACAAGAACTCGAAATTCCACCCCCAACAGATCCGAATAATCCTCCTGTAGCGATATCGCACAATGACTTGCATGTTGGAAATAGTATGTGATGATACAACCCCAAAGTTGGATAAATCTCAATCTAATCTTCGTTTTAGTACTTCTTGGAGACTTCGAAATCGGCGGGGAGCATGCAATTACACCGATTCTAAAGGTTATTGACTTTGGTGCTGGCGACACCAATGAGGTTGCAGAGGAGAGGGCCGTAGGCATAGAAGCGAATCTCTGGGACGTTGGAAAGGTACGTCCTCTACCTAGAAGACTAACTTGATTTCTACCTATATTATGTATCTGGTACTTACAGGTATATATTAGGTCATGATGAAGTTGATTACTTTGGATATCCACTGTGACCCGGCGCCAGCTACCGATCCGGTTACGATCGACCATCTGGGCCAAAACGTGCAGACGCGAGCCAACCCAATCCTTCCCCCGTTTATAGGCGCGCCCTGGCCATATCCGTGGCTTGACCAAGATTTGGGGACCCTCGTCGGTATGTGTATGGCGGTACAGTCTCAACAGTTACCAACCCTACAAGCCTTAAGCGTTATGCTATCGTATGCTGTAGTCAATAGAGACGCAAGGTTCTATGGAGTTGCTGAGGAAAGTGATGATACGGTGTTTTCGCTTTGTAAACAGCTCATCATGTCGGCTCCGGTATAATCAACTGTGCGTCCACTAGCGCAATAGACAAGACCTGCAAATAGGTGGCAATGCTTAGTAAATATATGTACTATTTTGTGTAAGATACCGGAAAAGCGAGAGCATTTGCGTTCGAAGACTCTTTGAAAGACAACAACAAGAATTGTCGGCTTTGTAGGCGAACAGCTACAACATTCGCAGATATGTTGGATAATCCCGAAGCGGAAGACTTGGTGCAAAAAACTACGAGGCTCGATAGGTCGTCTCCAAGTATCAGTATTTGGCATATAATTTGAGTAGGTAGACTACATCAGTCAACGTAACTAATCTCGAACATATTTTCTGTAACATCGGGTGTATTAAACGTGTAGCTATAAGTAAACTAACTAACGAGCGTCTATTCCTTTCTCTCAACGAATAGTAATATATTTGCTTACCCTGTCCCATCCGAGGCAACCCCACGTTGGAATTTGCGTCTCCTTGACACCTAGAGATTTACTAGAGACTAGGCTTTTGTGACCGGAGAAGATAGCTTCTATCTGGAAATCTGTGCTCCAAGACCCAAGATTCTTTGAATCGATGCTTGAACATTTCCCGTTGATATAATCGTGGAATAACGGTAGGGTATCTAAATATCGTATATATTGGCTTAGGGAAAACCATAACTCCAAAGCCTTTCCAGCCTGTATGAGTGCCGAGCACACGGTTAATCCGATATCGGTAACATCGATTCGTCGCGGCCTTTATCGGGCAGCTCCCACGTCACATTCTATTCATCCCATTCAGACTGTCCAATCAGCCTGATACACCGACTCAAAATGGTATTGGTTAATATATCCCAAGTTCTCCTGGCGAACCCCGCAGGGAACTTACTGGCTACTCCTTTTAGATTTGTATATAATTATACGCAATAAGTCGAGACACTATTACCTTCACTATGGGTGCCTTCTTTGAGACAATCCCGGAGACACTCATCAAATGGGGTACGTATAAAAGAATATATAAATATCTCTAGACTTCTAAACAATTTCATAGAATACCCGTTTATGTCTAGTTGACCTGTAGCTAACATAATAGTAGTGCGTAGCTATTTCCTCTGCCCCCGCTTCCCTTCCCCCCTTTCCTCCCTTTTTTTCTTTTCCTTTTTTACTGAGTTGGTTTGGCAAAGTCGTTGCTCATAGATAACTACGAGCTTTCTATCGTATAGGATGTTTAGTTATTAACAGACGTATTTTATAACTATGACAGGTACTTGAGCAGAAGGTGTTTTGGGTATCAACAGCACCGCTATCGGGAAATGGACACGTCAATGTCTCGCCCAAAGGGGGCCAGTCTTTTGGGGTCCCCGACGTGAAAAGTTTCTATTTTGTTGATATGACAGGAAGTGGCAATGAGACGATATCTCACTTGCTAGAGCCGGGCAACGGTCGTATTACGATCCTCTTCAACGCTCTCGAAGGACCACCGCGTATCTTGAGGTTCTGGGGTAAGGGTCGTGTCTTGGAATATGGCACATCCGAATTCAATGACATAGCCGAGCGGGAGAACATCGACGTCATACCAGGAGTTAGAAGTGTCATCGTGGTTGACATCCATCAGGTAAATCAGATATCCTAGAAACGATCCACCGCACCCAGACAAGAGCTAAACACTTCCCGAAAATATTAGGTTGGAACATCCTGTGGCTATTCAGTGCCCATTTTCAACTTTAAAGAGTTCCGCACAACGCTCAATGATTTCTTCAAACGCAAGGAGGACAAGTACCTCGCTGGCAACGAGAAGGAGAGCATGGACCGTTACTGGGCCTTAAAAAATGCTTGGAGCATGGATGGGCTTCCCGGTATGCTACGTGGCAGACAAGCAGCAAGTCGATATGGTGTGAAACCTATAAAGAAAATGGTAGGAGCTAAGGCCCCCAAAAATGGCGCCAACCAGGATCTACGGAGAGGTTTCCAACTCGAACACCTTATTATTATAATCTTGACCCTTTTGCTCACTATCTCGCTTGCTACGCATCCAGCTTTTCAGCAACAAGCCAGGACACGGATACAGGACGTGATGCTACATGTTAAGGCGGTGCCAGATGCGCTTCCAAGCTCAGTCAGATTCCGAGATTGATGGGTTGTTATTGAGACAATGCGTTTATATGTTAGATTAGTTTTGTCTTGCAAATGCGAAGTGTACCTAGTTTGATGGGGTTTAACTAGGGAACACTTTGGCCGTGTTTCTAGTATTTCCTGCTGGGAGGAATAGCCTTGAGGATGGACGGCCCCTACAAGTTGGATCGCAAATGTCTGATACTAACTCACTGGTATCAAATCCTTATTCACGCTTCTGGGCGGTTTAACGCAGTAGAAATCCATCTCACTCGACAGCAATCAGGTTCATTTTGAATATAAATATGTTCTACACGGCATGGAGGGTTCCAAGCTGGAGGCTCGGGGTGATCCTTGAAAGTGCTAAGTTGCTTTGCTACCGGCCTGCTGAGTTGAATCTGTGTGGGTAGTCCAGTGAGAGTTGTGCCAGTCCGCCTTGTGTCATGCTTCTAGTAGCCTCCTGGAAGATACGGGTGCATCTGCCCAGGACCTATTCGTTGAGTAATTTTCGGTAATCGATAATGCCATGCCGTAGACTGGCCGCCCCGGCTGTCTAGAGCCTCCGTGGCCGTCCAGTCTTGGGGCGGGTTCGTACTACCGCAGCCCGTACCATGAGTATAGCGGCATCAATCGTGTTTCATCCTGGGCAGCATGATCAAAGATGTCCCCATCTCGTTTGGCCCACATCCGTCGCACCGCCTCCCATGTAAACCGGTTCCCGTTGACCCCGACTTCCCTAAGAGAGGCATGTTGCATCACGGTCTCTACCCAAGCATGGCAAGCTCTCTCGCGCTCCTCCGTGAGCATGGCTGATACCTGTCGCAGGCTTGGAATAGCGGCCTCCTCTTCGGCCTGCAGGTCGAACAGGAAGCGCATCGCCACGCCAATCTTTACCCGCACAACGCCGAACTCTTTAGCCAGCTTCCTCTCTTCCAAACCCAGTGGAATTGTCTCCCCTTCCCTAATCAGCCTCTCGAACGAGACGGGCCGGCTAAGATGTACATCGTCCCCAGTCCGCACCATCAGCACGCTACACTCGGGCATCAGCCGCTCCAGCCATGCAGCGACTTTCCAATGCTGGTTGTGCCCCCTGATCTCCGGAACTGGCTGTACCGGACACTCCATGGGCAACACGTGCTCGTCGGCCACAAGGACCACGGCGCGGAACAAATGGCTCGAGGACAAGCCGTGCTCGCATCACATCCGTGCCGTCTCAACCGGCGCCGGGAAAGCACCACTTGGTAGCGTCCTCGCATCGCAGATGCACGACCTCGTTCCCGAGACGCGCCGCGGTCGCGTCGCATAGCCGGCGGTGGGCAGCAACGAGGCCGGGGATGCTCCAGCCCGCGGCCTCACTCTCGGGCACGCGCAGCGCCTTGGCGAAGAAGTGCTGCCGCTGGAGGTTCGGTCGCCCGCCATGCAGCACATGCCATGTGCGGTAGATGTAACAGCCAAGCCGGCGGTCTGTGTAGCCGTGGCGGTGGCCAGCGCTGTCGGGCTTGGAACCGCCGCCCACGAAGTACACGGCCGTCTGCTTGTTTGCGTAGTCGCAAATGTCGGGGAACCAGTGCGTGGTGTCGCCGTCTTGATGCTGGGGCGCGGGCGCCATTTCGAGATTGCGCGCCCAGCCTGTCCGGAACGTCGGGTGGAAGCGCAGCGAAGCGGATGCTTCTTCGTGGAAAATGTCTCCAAGGTGGCCCGGGACTAATATTAGCTCTTCGGGGGTGAGGGGGGCGGATGCGACACGGGCGGCATATTTCTGGTTATAGTCCATGTCGTCCAAGTGTTTCGGGCCCGGATACGAGTCCCGGGGCAGCATGTAAGGCGAGAACGGAGAGTTGCTGTCGATTATTATATCCTGTGTCTCAGATGGGGTTTGCAGCTCGTGAGAATCCATCGTGCTTCAATGGTCCGCTGTGTAGTCGCGATACGTGGTGGGTGATGACATTGAAATACCCAAGTTCTACGGAGGTTTTTATATCGAACCTGGGTCTCGCTATCAAGAATTTCCTATCGCAGGGGAAAAGAGTGCCCATTCTGGTGGCATTTTTTTTTAGCTTTTAATCCCAGGTTTTATGCACGGTCAACTTTCCTCCCTCATAAACTCAGGCAAAGACGGCCGGAGGAGGTAGAAATCTAGGCACCGCCGCGATGGGTTAGCAGATTTGCTTGTGCCGAATGCTCGATTTTGCGAATGAATTACTCTATAACTACTACCTAGGTTGGTGTATCTGAGGTTTGAAGGTGAAGAGTTCGTCAAAACATCACAAGTGGTGCCAAGGGCGATTTGATAGCGCCAGCTGATATTCTCTTGATTCCTCATCGCACTTGTCTACGGCTAGGCTGCCGAACGATATCTGGTGGTGTTGCCACCACACACAACTGCGTGGTTGACGAGACAGCTGGGAGGGTTATCTTGACTGGAGATTACTTAATTCCGGGAAAAATGGAGCGTCTTCAATGGCATTACAATCCTCAACCGGGGTTCGGTATTCCGTGGGCTGGGTGCAAGGGCATAAACCCGACGGGATTAGATCGCAATTCAGGTTGACACACTGACTGTTCTGGAATCATGGGCGCCCATCCGGATGGCAACGTTAACATTTCAAGCTTTCGACTTGTTTCTTGAAATAGACACATGCTGGGCATGTTGATCTTTTAGCGCCTATAGCTCAAGGCTCATCTAACCCTGTTACTCTGTAGTGAGGAGGCATTGACTCTAGAACGACAGTCTGTGCACAGTTCACGCCTCCGTACCATTAAAGTTCTCAAAAATTTGTATTCAGATATTCATCATAGGATATATTACAAAAATGGCATGTAAGTTGTGGCCCGTCAAATTCCTCCTTTCTGGGCGATAACTGAGAACCTTAGTAACAATAGTCGGGGCGGCTACGGGGAGCGCTGCCCTCGCAGCGTACCTCGACGCTCGTTTTCACATTCGCAACGACCTTAAATTGGGTAGCAACAAGAACCAAGCTTCTAGGTTTGCCAAGATCATTGCGGAAGCTTTAGAGAGCGGCGAGACCCTACTCTACCATATTCTTGAAAATCGTATCAAGACTTCCATGGGCAACAACATTTTTCTAATTTTTGAGGGGCGCGAGTGGTCCTATACAGAATTCTTCCAGGCCCTCCAGCCCGTCGGAAACTGGCTCTTAAAAGAATTGGGAATTCAAAAGGGTGAAATGGTCGCTCTAAATGGTGGTAACAGCCCCGAGTATCTCTTTATTTGGTTTGCCCTCGAGGCCATCGGCGCTTCGGTGGCTTTTATAAATTGCAATTTGACGGCTGAGCCACTCGTTCATTGCGTGAAGATCTCTGGTGCCCGATATCTGCTTGTTGACTCAGATATCCGTAACCTCGTCTCTCCGGTTGAGGATGAACTTATCTCATCTGGCACGAAGACCATCTACTACAGCCCGGAGTTTATCAGTACTCTCACGGACATAAAACCACTACCTCAGGAGCGCCGCACTGGCGTCAAGCCTACAGATATCGCTTCCCTAATCTACACCTCTGGCACGACCGGGAACCCCAAAGGAACAGTCGTCACTCGTGGGAGAGTTATGCTTCTCCAAAGAGCAGGTAATAAATTGGGAATAAAGCCTAGCGATAGGATGTACACCTGCCTCCCACTCTACCACGCCTCCGCGCAAGGTGTGTGCTGCCTTCCATGCCTATCAATAGGAGCCACCATGGTCCTTTCACGCAGATTTTCTCACAAGACGTTTTGGCCCGAAGTACATGCGTCCGGGGCTACGGTAATCCAATATGTTGGCGAACGTAAGTAATATTGTACCCTATGTTTCCCTCTACAATCCATCCTAGGGCCAGAACTTCCTAACCCTCGTTGTCACAGTTTGCCGGTACTTGTTGAATATGCCGCCCGGTCCCTTAGATAGAGGCCATAAAGTACGTATGGCTTTGGGCAACGGCTTACGCCCAGACATTTGGGAGGCTTTCAGACAACGCTTCGGCGGATCGAACATGGTGATAACGGAGTTCTATGCGAGTACGGACGGGCTGGGTATGATGTATGTATTATGAATCCTTTATTCCCGTTTTCCCTGCCTCATTCCTGGAGAACTACTAACTATAGAGCCATTAGCGCCAACGAGAACAAGGGGCCCTTTTCAGTGGGAGCCATCTCGGTTAGGGGGCTGCTCTGGCACTGGATGAACGGCGACAGCGAGGCACGAGTGCGTATCGACCCTGACACACAAGAGATCATGCGAGGGGAAAACGGGTTTGCAATCAAGTGTAAAGCAAATGAGCCGGGCGAAGCGATATACCGCCTTAATCCGGACAATCCAAGTATGCCTCAGTACTATGGAAATGCCCAGGCCTCAGAAAAGCGGCTGATTGCCGATATATTTGCGAAGGGAGACTTGTGGTTCAGGACCGGAGATGCGATGCGCTTAGACTCCGACGGCCGTTTATTCTTCGTCGACCGACTTGGCGATACTTTCCGCTGGCACTCGGAGAACGTATCAACGACGGAAGTTGGGGATATAGTAGGCTCGTTTCCGCAAATTGCCGAAGCGAACGTGTATGGTGTGACAGTCCCATTTGCAGATGGTCGGGCTGGGTGTGCCGCTATCGTTGCTGCAGAAGGGATTTCGACCACGCTTGAAGATATAGCTAATGGCCGAGGATTAGACCTGAAGGGACTAGCGGAACATTGTCTTACAAGGCTTCCACGATACGCGGTGCCTATTTTCCTCAGAATAGTAAAGCAACTTGAGTACACAGGGACGATGAAGCCTCTGAAGGGGCAGCTAAGATCTGAAGGGATTGATCTAGACGCCATTCACAGGACAGCAAACGAAATGAAGGAAGATGCCGACACAATATATTGGATGCCCCCTGGAGAAAAGAAGTACACCCTCTTCAAGCGCGAAGATTTACAAGAAATCAACTCTGGAAAGGTTCGCCTTTAACGGGTCACTAGATGTTTATATCACTACTGCTTGTAATTAATAAGGCTGAACAGCCCACCTTTCCTTGTTTAACTGGTATTTCTCCTAATGATACTAATAAGGTGCGTTGCTAAGACACATGAAAATCCACCTCTTTCTTTAATATAATGTTAAGTTAGTCTTTCATATACCTCCCTATATCTATTGAAGGGTGTAATAGATGGCTTTGGGGACCTCAGTAAGGGGGTACCTACTAAGCAGGACGTGCTACTACCCTTCACCAGTAGATACCTACGTATAGCACCCCAAAACCAAAACCCAAGATCCATACCTTAGGTGGTTATATATACCTGGGTAATATTAAGGATTACAGAAGCTATGCGGTATGAAAAAGAATATACCTAGGCATCTAGATTTTTTTTTCAAATGCCGTGAATCTAACCGTTCTGAGAAATGCGAAGTCTGAGCATGATTCATTCTCGGAGACACGAGCATGGCTTTTGTCAGAATGTCAGGCAATGTATACAAGAGCGAAAGCACCATGCCATCTTGAAACAACTACATATTCCAATGTCAATTCCATCGCCACATGACACGTTCGTCCCCTCGCTGACCATTTAAGGTGGAACCTCTTGACTCTCTCTCTCGCCAAAACCAGGGGGAAATAAAATAGGGAGGATCGAAAATTTTTTCATAAATTAGTGAAAGCTCTGAATATTGTGGCGTCCTCTTATGAGCAGAGGCACGAATAGGGGTGCTATTGAAAGGATTTCGGGTTCTATATTCCGTACTTAGTGCAGTTCTCAAGGTCGTAGTGGTTGTACCGGTGACAGCTTTCTTAATAGGGCTCGATGGCAGGATCTGCTTTCATCACCTTTTCTAGTCACCGATCTAGTAAGGAAAGAAACTAGTCGGAGGAAGAGAGTTTTGAGATAATCATTTCTAACCTGGGCCAACACGACCCAGATCTTCGATCGCCCTCCTAAGAACTGAGGAATACAGCCGATAGTGTAGGAAATGAAAGAGGACTACCATGAATTCGTTACATTAGGTCGTAAGTATAAAGACTTCTGGGTGTCGATAATTGACACGCATTCTTAGTGCACATATCACCGCAAGCTCAGGCCTGCAGCCAAACGGAGCCCGCGCTCTTAAAATGCCCAGTACACCTTGATCTCGCACCTTTGCACATTATTCGACCACCCCGGAAACCTCGATCGAGCCCAGACTGTAATGATATCCCCATATCGTAAGTTTCGAACGAATTCTCCGTTGCCGGTACCTGTGCCTCGTCCAATTTCATCTAACGTCTCCGCCGCAGGTGACTTCGGATCAGTGTCATCTTCCAAAGACCATTCGACATGGTGGTGTTGAAATCCCTTTTCTGCATGCTTATTTCGCTGTATCAAGTGGTCTGGATCAGGGAGTAACTTGTGGTCGTATCGCATACCGGATGCGCCGCCTTCGTTAGGTACAACTGCAGGCCAAACCGGACGTATTGCACAGGTTGGGATGTCTGCAGCTTGGCTCGAACTATCCGAGTTTCGACGATCTGGGCATTCTGGTGAGCCTTTACAAGACAATTAGCACATTGATCCTTAGATACGCTCCGGGTGTCTTACACTTGTTATCCTTGTCAAAACGCTCCAATCCTGCATCGAACCAGGTGAAAGAGCCGCGATAGGTGCCGTGATTCTGACGGTCGCTACTCCAACCCTGATCGCGACTCACGATATCGAAAACTATTTTTCGGAATGGATGCTCTAGTGCAGATATGGGACCTTCTATAAAACGCTCCAACTCGGATTGAGTATACTCCCTCTCAAGTTGTTTGGGAGTAGACTCTACTCTCCAGAGGTCTTGGCTAGAGGGTGACCATCTAGTAAGTCCCAGTGGCTCCGTACGAACCAAGAATTGATCCTGGCCTGGGCGGGCACCAAGAATGGAGATGTGGTTTCGCGGGTGATTGGTGTAATCAATGACGGTAGCGGAACACGCCCAATACTCGGCATAATCGAGGATCATATCGACTAGTTCTGGGGGCAGGTTCCTACCCTTGGACAGAATGTTCTTAACCTCGACGATATCTTCCGGTCTAGCTTCGTAGGAACTGGTGAGAATTGGTGGCGCGGGTTCTCCATCTCGATTCGGTGGTGGAATTAAAGGAACTCTCCTCGAAGGGATTATAGCTCCTCCCCTGCGGTTAATCATGATGGGTGTAGTCGAAGCGTTCGTGTTTCTGTTGGTGGAGCGGAAGAATCGAGAACTGAATATGATTGCGATCAAAAGAAAGAGGATAATGTCGACGAGGTCAAACATATTAGATCGAAGATGAGAATGGAGAGCTACAAGCAGTTCATTAGCATTTAATACGTGTGGGAATGTAGGTAGCTGGGTAGGTAGATGGGTAGGTAGGTAGACAATTACAACATGACATTGGGACAAGCGGGGGGCAAGCGTAATAGGAAACCGGTCCTACTCAGAAAAGATCACCAGTTACTGGACGAGACCTACGTCAGTAATGATGATGTTTGGGACCAATGGGAATCCCTCGTGTCACCCAGCAACGTCAGCTCTTTCGTCGTCTGCCTAATTGTCCTAGATTTATTGAGAGTATTACAGCCAGTCCTGTAACATTGTGGCGTAATCTAGATGAGATCTGTTTGTATGATTTCAAAGGAGAGAGCCGGTACATTAGGTAGTTCAAGTTATGATATCATTATGTCAAGCAAGATAAGTGCGTGTGGTGTACCTTTAGTAATATGTATATCCCATGTATATTGGGGTAGGTTAGGTAGTGTGTGGAAGGCAACCTGCTTCCATCCATGTAAAAACATCCATTACCAGCATAGGTACATGTATCATACGTACGGGTGGCAGGTGGGGGTAGGTGGGGTTCTATAAGGTCGCACCATTCAATTCGCGCAGGAGGATGCCAAGATTTGTTGCTAACTGAGAAGCTTTAGTTTAGTAATCCATCATGGAAATCGTAAGTCCAATACATTGAGGCTATTTTTTATTGCGGGATCGCATGCCTCGATCTGCCAGTGTACCGTCATGATAACCCGGAAATCTACCACAGCCGTCTTGCGACGCCTATCTACCCTTTCTCAGCCGGCTCCCAATGCGCCGTCGCCTGTCCTGCTACTCCGAACTCGGCCTTCAACATCATCGACTCTCAAGATTCCCATCATCCAGCATGGCGTACGTCCATTGCATTCACAACCCGCCAGGCGTAGCAGCGCTAGTCAAGGCGAGGCCTCGAACCCCGCCATGGCGTTCCCATGTCTCGACGCCTTAGAAACTCGATCCGCAAAGCTGGAAGCAAAATCGCTATCTACCGGGCCTGAACCTACGTATACCACTGGGGCCACCGAAGTCTTTCATTGTAACGATCCTCTTTCACTGGATTGGGGTGGTGTATTGCCCGAATTCGATATCGCATACGAAACATGGGGCAAGATGAATTCGGACAAGTCCAACGTGATTTTGCTGCACACTGGTCTCTCCGCTTCGTCACACGCCCACTCTACAGAAAGCAATCCGCAGCCAGGCTGGTGGGAGAAATTCATTGGCCCAGGTGCGTGTCTGGACACCGATAAATATTTTGTAATATGTACAAATGTCATTGGAGGCTGCTTCGGGTCGACTGGGCCGAGTAGTATTGATCCTGCCGACGGCCAGAGATATGCTACTCGATTTCCAATTCTTACAATGGAGGACATGGTTCGGGCCCAGTTCCGGCTGTTGGACCATTTAGGTGTCGAGAAATTGTACGCGAGCGTCGGGTCTAGTATGGGAGGAATGCAGTCTCTGGCAGCTGGTGTGCTGTTCCCTTCGAGGGTTGGTCGCATAATATCTATCAGTGGCTGCGCACGAAGCCACCCTTATAGTATCGCAATGCGCCACACACAACGGCAAGTGCTCATGATGGATCCTAATTGGAATCGTGGATTCTACTACGGCAGAGTCCCACCGCATGCGGGGATGAAGCTTGCGAGAGAGATCGCTACGGTAACATACCGTTCTGGACCCGAGTGGGAGCAACGGTTTGGGCGTAGGAGAGCAGACCCAACTAAACCGCCTGCATTATGTCCAGACTTCCTGATTGAAACCTATCTAGATCATGCGGGCGAGAAGTTCTGCTTGACATATGACCCAAACAGTCTCTTATACGTCAGCAAAGCTATGGATCTCTTCGACTTGGGACTTGAAACTCAACAAGCGACAAGGCAACGACGGGCAGAGCGGGAGAAACTCATTCGGTCCGGATCCTCCCCGAAATCTAACGATCCATACTGCAGTCTTACATTACCTGACTTACCGTATTCCGAGCAACCTGGAGTCAACATGGATGGCTCTAGCTTACCCGTACCTGGTGATTCACGTCCCCCTGAGGACTTAATTGCAGGGTTGTCACTGTTGAGAGACATCCCGACACTTGTGATGGGGGTGGCGAGCGACATCTTGTTCCCTGCTTGGCAACAGCGAGAAGTGGCCAACGCAATACGACTCACGGGCAATAGAAACGTGACGCACGTCGAGTTAAGCGAGGAACAAAGCCTGTTTGGCCATGACACATTTTTACTAGATCTGAAAAATGTCGGAGGCAATGTCCAAAACTTCTTGGGATAGATCCGGAGCCACGATGAATGGATAAACATGATTTCATTTGGCACTGAATCATATCAGGTTTGGTTTCGGGTCACCAGATGGAGGCACAATACCTATCCACTACCTAAGGTATGAGAGCTAGGTAATAAATATTATCTACGCAACGCATTTTGCTAGTCCAAACCTACCTAGGCTCATCATGGAGACCTTGTCACTTAGCTGAACAGTAATGAGGCGGGGCAAGGGTAAGGGGTATTTGTTTGGCTGTAAGCAACTTCTGATAGGCCAAGCCAACAAGGTAATCGAGTACTAGGTACCTAATCCATATCCAGATGGAAAACAGGCGAGTTCTGAAGTTAACGTTAACACATCAACAGATAATAACAGCAAATTCACGGAAAATAGTCCAAGCATGCATTACTCCTGTTTTTCCTGTGGCTGACTTAGCCCGGATGCCTAGACCAAGAGTCCATCCTCTCTGGGCAATCATATTACATTCTCCTACCTACTTCACGCCACTATTGTTGTTGTCTGCTAGCTATTGATATCCATTGCCACATACGCGTATGATACAATACTTTGATATATCCTATAAATCTATAGATCGCTTCCTCCATATTCAAATCATTTATGACCTAGAACCTCAGTTACTCAGACATTTTCCTCGATAGACCAGTACAAATAACTATCGCAGCAAGCAGCCCAGGGGTGTGATCATCTATACCAAACATTTTATTCTCTCTATTCGAGTTTGAAAGTCATTTCATTCCAGGCATACACCTCGTTTATTAATCCCAAATCCACTTGATAGGTACCCGCACGAGTCAAAATGGCAACCGTCGAGGTGTTTGCTATTCCCAACAATAAACCTCGACGACTCCAGCACATGATGAGCCAGGGGCGGGGTATTGTCCAGCTAGGACTTAAAAGCAAACGCTTGTGTCGAGCGATGAGACCCGAAGACGGTTCGGAGTCAGAGGCTCGATTGAAGGAAGGAAGAATGTACCTCGAATGGCTGGATACTATCGAGATGACACCCGAAATTAAGGAGAGAACGAGTATGGAAAAGATGCTCAAGTACGTATTCGACGATCCCACCATGCACTATCCCGAAGACATGAAGAAGTACGCCCAAGCGTTGTACGAGAAATGGCAATCCGAAAACTGGGGGGCCAATGCTGTTATGGAAGAAGACGTGATCTCGGCGGATCAAGAGTTCGTAGACCCAGTCTCAGAACCAGCAGCTACATCCAACGAAGCACCGATTGTTCAGAGCGAGCTCCCACCTCCAGACCACCCTATTTTTGGAGAAGATGGAATCATGCACGGAATTATAATATTTCGAAGCCCCACAGGCAGAAAGACTTATAGACTCAACCCGCACGTATCCAAGAGATCGGCTAAGGTGTTCGGGCATAATGGCATCCCTGTCGGCACCTGGTTTGCGAATCAACTAGTAGCTCTCCATCGTGGAGCCCATGGGATGAGGATTGGAGGGATCGCCGGCACTACGGATGTCGGGGCTTACTCCATCGTAGTCTCTGACATTTACGAGGATCTCGACGATGATCGTGGTGAAATACTCTATTATTCTGGTTCCAATAGCCACAACAATGACGACCCGATGAGACCGGCGCCTTCTAGCACGGGCACCAAAGCTCTGAAAGCGTCGCTACAGACGGGGAATCCGGTACGCGTCTTACGTTCTGGCGGTCCTCATTCGCGGAACCGTTGGCTTCCTGAATGTGGTCTTCGGTATGATGGCTTGTATCGAGTCGTCGCGTTGCGAGAACGCAAAAATACAAAAGGCGAGTACACAAGTACCAACCAGTACCTACAGTGTACATACATACTTCCCAGAAGTTGGCGTCGCCTCTTTGATAATCAGTGGTTGTGCTACTTGCGAAAGTTATGCGACACTACTAACTTCTATACAGGTGGACTCTACGAACAATTCGTGCTCCAAAGGGAGCCTAGTCAAACGCCGCTGGGGGAACTGCTTCTTTCATCACCTACAGCGCAACAGAAACGCGACCTCAACGATATTCAGAGAGGATACTAAGGAAAGAAACTGGCATCATACTGGTGGTCCAAGATGGTTACGCTGGTGGTATTCAACAACTGTTTCAACCCCAATCTCCTTCTACCATGGACTGAGTGATATCGACATTAGCAAAGCTTTTCCAGGTCTTGGTCGAAACTTTGACACTAACAGGGCTACGGCAAGCTCTATATACACCTTGTACTGATTTGCGACTGGGTTTTTCCGTTGATGTATGGTTTATCAGGGTGGATTTAATACGCGATGGCATTTCTCGATGTTAGCATATGATAAAGAGGTATGGTACCTATGTAACCCCAAGCTGCTAAAGTAGTCGTCAACGCTACACGTCAATGTCTGTGATACAGCGATCCATTGATTATAAACCCAAGTGGCGGAGGAACGAATTTGTGATGATAAATCCTATTTGTTAATATTTCGAATCCGATTTGCGAGCTGCGAGGCATTACACCATCGTAGACGTTGTCACATTCAATGTTCACTCTAGCTTCATGTTTCTTACGGCGGCGGCCAAAATGGATGTAGAAGGTAGGTACCTATGTAATCTTACGACGCCGGGCAATTTCTGTGCTTATTACTTACTCACTCCCGTCTTATGCCCCCGATTTTCAGGAGGGATCTGCCCCACGCGTCCTCCCAAATTGGTAAGTCCGTACTCCGACCCGTCTCTAGTTATGTTTTCCCGGCAACAGCCGTTAAACCCGCCCCCTAACAAGTCGTTTGCATTGTAAGGACATTGTTCCCCCCTATTTTGTTATAACGACGTAGCTATTGTATGTGATTACGAATCCTCTTCTTTTTATCAGTCTGGCTTTGGGGAGCTATCTCGGATCGGCCGGGAGCTCGCCTGCAAGCATATGATCTCATTATGGATTTTACTTGATGCATCATAGAAAGTCTCTTGATATCCGGCATCCATGATGAGTTGAGAGGTGCATAAATAGAAGAACTATCGCCCATTATTTCAATGATATACACCAGACAGGACCTCAACATTCATAATAGCAAAACCTGAACAGAGTCGAACCAACTCTTAAACCCCTTTTCTGCCCAATAAACTCAAGGACCCAACCCACAATGGCCAAGTACAACAAGCTCGCCGGCAAGCACGTTCTCGTTATTGGCGGGAGCAACGGCATAGGTCGGGGTGTCGTTGAGGGTTCACTTGAGTCAGGTGCTCATGTCACTCTCTCAGGCTCGTCACCCCAAAGCGCCGCAAAAGCCGTCGCCGAAGTCAAGGCCGCATACCCCTCAGCGCCCCTCATCGGGCTCTCGTGCGACCTAAGCAAAGACACCGTGGAGGCAGACCTCGATAGACTGCTCACCGAAGCCAAGAAGGCGCAGGGTCGGGACATCGACCACATCGTACTCACGGCGGGCGACCCGCTCATCCTGATGAGCCCGCAGGAGATCACGCTCGAGAAGATTCGGAAAGTTGCTAAGATTCGATTTGAGATGCCGATCGGTACGTATAATGACACGTCTTGCCGTTTATTCTAACCCCGACAATCAAATGACTTCCAAATTTCTGTACGGCAGTAACTAACCTTCTAGCAGTGAGTCAAACATTCTCGTTTCGTCCTCGCCGGATTGAAGAGGGAAATGCGCAGTATGCTCTGGAAATAGATCTTATAATACTGATATGATACGTTTCATACAACAGCTTCTAGGGAAAGTAGCGGATAGGCATCTTCGAAAGAGCCCCGAGTGCAGCCTAACAATCTCGACAGGAGGCATTGCAGAGCAGCCAGCGCCTGGCTGGAGTGTAACTGCCTTTGTGGCCGCAGGACGTGAGTCTGGAATTCTATATTTCGCTCTTGGCCTGTCTCAGTAGCCGGAACTTCCTTGTCCAGATGACTTAGGAGTTCTTGGTCCGCAGATACGCCTGAAACCTGCAGAGCTCTTACTTGAACGAGTAATCACTGACTCTCGTTGTTTTTAGTGACGGGGCTGACGCGTAACTTGGCGATTGACTTGAAGCCGACTCGTGTGAACGCCGTGGAGCCCGGCTTCGTAGACACTGGGCTGTGGGAAGCGATGGGTTACACGGCTGAGCAGAAGGCGGCCGAGCTCGCCAAGTGGGATGCGAAGCTGCCCACAGGCAAAGCGGGAAAAGTTGAGGATGTGGCCGAGGCTTATCTCTACTTGATGAAGGATAAGAACGCGACGGGCGAGATTGTAAAGACTAGGAGCGGTGGTAATCTGATCTAGACAGCCTGGATGAGGCTTCTGTGTTCTAAGAACCCATAAAGAGGTTTTAAGTAGGGCGAATCACTGCGCCGAGATATGGGTATGTTTAGAG
Source organism: Hypoxylon sp. PDH2405 (assembly GCA_023628415.1). NCBI lineage: Eukaryota > Fungi > Ascomycota > Sordariomycetes > Xylariales > Hypoxylaceae > Hypoxylon > Hypoxylon sp. PDH2405. Next base: position 64,301 of record JAMAKT010000090.1, on the reverse strand, counting down.
CAGACACTTTGCGTATACGGCGGATAGGGTGCCTCGGCACATATTTCAAGACACTCGTTCAATTCTTTCCTGACCTTCGTTATCGATTTTATTTTCCAACAGGCAATCTAATTTTACTTGACTGCTTTAAACTGAAGCCCACCTCTAGGTAGGTAGATCACGATAATCCAGGAGCATTGATAATAAAACTTTAAAAAATGGAAAAGGGGAAGAAAAAGAAAACAAAGAAGTCTCCGGTACGGGGAATCGAACCCCGAGCTCCTCGGTGAAAACGAGGTATGTTAGCCGTTACACTATACCGGATTATGATTTGATGTAAATTGATTCGTTAGTGGTGGTCATATACGTAAAGAATATTCGGACAAAGTCTGGCTAAACTACCTTCCCGCCAAGCACCCATTGGTCGACCAAACTTAGATGTACCTCAGCTGCTCAGGCCTGATGACGTATCATAGGTGCGTTTGGTTCTTAAATTGGCTAACAATAACATTCGTGCTGAGGCATAGGAGACTGTTGTTCCAAATGGGAGGAAAGGACATATACACTCGACATCAATATTGAATCTAATCGCCCATGATTTAGTTGTTGTATTCGGTCGCGTCCGTTTGCAAATGAAAGGGGAAAAAAGACAAACCAAAGCAAGCAGCTGATCTGCCTGGACGCAAAGCCTTGCCAACAAATACGGGAGCGGATATAAGGTATATATATATATTCTGTGAGATGCGCACCATTTCTAGCATATCATCTTACTGCTTAGCAAGAAAAATAAACTTTCGACCCATTCATCACAGAATATCCTTGAGCAAAATTTTTGCACGGACAATGTCGTCAGTAGAGGAGTTACCACTAGAGCTGCCGCTGCCCGAGGGTCTCACAGAGGAAAGATTGCGGGAATTCTCACCTTTGAAGGTACGAAATCATACCATATAGTTTTCCCTTCAGGTTACCAGACTGATAACCGCTAATGGAAAAAGCGCTGGTACGCGACCCTCAAGCGATCACTCGAGCTCCAGCATACCAACGGCACGCACCCTTTCCACAAGGATCCATATTCACTTCGCTCTATTAAGGTCCAGAGTTTCGACCTCTTTGGACGCGCCCCTCGCCAACGCCTCGGGTTTCTGAAGCTAACCGCCAAGATCACTAATAATACCGGTGAAGCCCTACCCGGCAGTGTGTTCCTGCGCGGACCCAGTGTCGCCATGCTCGTCATGCTCCTGCCCGACGATCTACCCTTAGGAGAGGAGGGAGATGAGCGCTACGTTGTCCTAACGGTGCAGGCCAGGATCCCAGCCGGTAGTCTAGAGTTCGTTGAGCTTCCCGCTGGCATGGTGGACGAAGGCACATTCAGTGGCACTGCGGCGCGGGAGATTCACGAGGAACTCGGCTTAGAGATCGCCGCGTCTGAGCTGCGCAATCTAAGCGAAATGGCTGCTTCTACCGTCGATACCGAAAGCGTGGGAGATAAGAGCGAAAGTGAGGACTTGCCTGCTGCCATGTATCCCTCAGCTGGGGGGTGCGACGAGTATATTCCGATCTTCATGCATGAGAGACGGGTACCGAGAGAGACACTGAAAGAATGGGCCGGCAAGTTGACGGGGCTAAGAGATCACGGGGAGAAGATCACGCTGAAATTAGTCAAAATGAAGGACCTGTGGAGAGAAGGCGGACGAGATGCAAAGTGCCTCGCCGCGCTAGCGTTATGGGAGGGGTTACGGCGGGAGAATAAGTTATGATGAATTACCTGCTTTACATGTAAAATAATCCAAGGGCGTTCTAGAAGAAAACGGCCTGATAGTTGGGCTAGATATTAGGAACTAGCCTGCCAAGAACACAACGAAGGGACAAGATCCTAATCACGGCTATCTCCAAAATAATAATGCACAGAATAGTCTATGACGGTCTATATTGCTCATACTTTGCAGTATCTCTAAGTAACGCCTCAACCTTCTCTATAGTGGCAGTGTCGTATACATCCTCGAGCTTCTTATCCCCTCGCAATATCTCCTTGTCGTGCCTTATGCCCTCTTCCTTGGTCATGCAGACAAGGTCTGATAATTGGATATTCGACGATTTCTGCTCGTCGGGGCCTTCCCCAATCCTGATCAGTATAGAGCTAGTCGGTTTGCGCCACCGTATTAAGGTCAATCGGGTTGTGAGTCCAGTAATGGCACTGCGGCCTTTGAAGATCTCCTCGACAAGGAACGCCGTATCCGCTGCCGTAATGGGCACCTTGAGGCCCAACGTTATGCTAGGATCGCCACCAGTCATGTGTCGGAGGACCTTCTCCTCCCCTCCCTGAACTGCCGCAAGGAGTCCTTCGTACATTTTCTCGCGACCCTTCGCCGGAAGGTAATCGTGTGGATACCCTTCCATGAGTTAGCTGAAGAACGCAAATGAATATTAGAAGGTATACATACCAGTGATAGAAAGTATGACGTGGTTAGCTGCTGTGTACCCAAATACGGCAGGCATTGTACCCAGAACAGGCAATATCCGCACCCGGAAATCTGGCAGGACTCCAAGATCTCCCACTTTACCTTTCTGAAATTCATCTTCGGGAAGTGGAAGCAGCTCGGCCTTACCCTCTCCAGTCTTCTCCGTCGAATATATAGTCGGAATGCCTTTAGTAACTCCCAGCAGCTTCAAGCGCCGGCGAGTGGCTCTCGACAATCCGTCGTCGGTGCTAGTTCCAATATCACCAACGATGATTCTAGTAGGGTCACTCTTGCACCCTGCTCCCATGGATGATATGACTGGTAGGTTGTGGTCGTGGCAATATTTGAGCAATGAGACCTTAGTGTCGATATTATCAATCGCATCCACGATGTAATCAGGCTTCTGTCCGTTCTCGTCCCACGGCGCTAGCAGTCTATCTGCTGCTTGATCCCAGTATTTCTCCTGTCGTAGATCAAAATGCACCCATGGAGTAATAGCTAGCAGTCGGCGCTTCAGACAATAGACCTTAGGAGAGCCTACATCGGCTAGTGTAGCGACCGCATGTCGGTTCAAGGAGCTCAGTGTGACCTGGTCGAAATCGATTAAGCGAATCTTGGAGACGCCGGATCGTGCTAGTGCCGCTGTGCAGTGTGAACCCACGCCTCCGCACCCGACAATTATCACAAAGGCATTACGCAACTTGTCGAGACCCTCCGGCGTGAGGAAGACGCGGTTACGTGCTAGTTGTTCGAGGATCAATTCGTCATCGTAATCGCCCGCCTGTGCGCGTCGCGCGAGTATTTCGTTTCGTAAGTCTTCCTTGTCCTCCTTCGAGGCACCGCCAAAGCTATTGAGCTACCTTGCGCCAGTCAGCAGGCTATTGCTAAGACGTCGATTGATAAGTCGATATTGTTTATGGGGATTATTTACCCTTCGCAAAGCTTCGCCTTCGTCGATTAGTGAGGGAATTGAGTTCTTAAGCTGGTGAACACGTTCTTCCTGCTGTAGACGCTGATATCCCAAGATAGCGCCCGCGACGACGGCGCCAGACGCGATCGCCGTTGCGGCGAGCTGGACCTTTGAGCTTGAGGTAGCTCGTTCCAAGAATGACGCCATGGTGATCATGTGTTCGAGTAAGACGTGTTTTCTCTTGTTTCTAAATCATTATTCCATATCTAAGCACAGCCACTTCGCTCAAAGCTCAAGAATTAATTTTTTTTTTCTTTTGCGATAAAAGAGGCGGGATGACGAAATGTCTCGGGACCCTGCCGGCGAGTACAAATTTAAGACTTAGCGGAGTTGTTCTTGTGGGGTTGTTTGGTGTGGCGTTACCTACCTAGGTAGTACCTAGAAGGAGGCCGGAGGCGCCACAATGAACCGAACTCCCTGAACCCGAAACTTTTAAGCACTTGCCAAGACAATCCAAGACTCTCCAAGACTCGACGACAACGACTGCGAGTGAATTTGAAGAACCTCATTCATGTACTTTTACTCTTCTCCTTCAGCAACCGAATCAATTTGCATGTTTGTGTAATAATATTAATACTCTAAAGGTACACGCATATTTAAACCCTCACATCCTGGGCCGCTTCTTCAAGTATAAGAGAAGATGGCTAGCATACTTCATTTATTCTCGCCCTGTTATTTCCCTTTCCTTTCTTTTGTTATTAGCGATCTTGTCGATAGGAAAGGTCAACCACCATGCTTGAACTTCGAACGCTAGAAACTGGCAGCTGAACCCATGTTCTACGGTCTGCTCCTTATTTCGATCGTGTTGAGACCGCCCTCTTTAAACTTCTCTGAGCCGGCAATGTTGCTGATACTCTCTCTCTTTCTCTCTTTCCGGGTACTTTCTCATGGCCTGTACCACCTTCGAGCCGCTGCTGTAGAATTCGTGGGCGCCTCTACAGCTTGTGCTGCCTTTCCGCTTGAGGCGATTGTAAGAAGGTTCCCTTCGCCAAGTCTGTTTTGAGGGTAGCGGGAGTTAAATCCGACAACATCACGTACTGCTTGATACGTCGCCTTCGAGAGCAGGAGCTTTTCAGTGGCCACGGACCAGGCGACACCTTCAGAGCACGGAGGCGTTGTGAGGGAACCGGTGTATCTCTGGAAGCTTCCTGACTTCAGCAGAGTGACCAATTCAGACATGACTAGAGGCTTGGTCGTCGTCTTGGTGCCAGGAGAACCAATTTCTCCGATAGATGAGAAGATTGTTTCAAGCAACGTTGATGGAGCCCTTCGAGGCAAGATATGAACCTGAAGCACCGTCGGACTGTCTACGAGGTCGACATAGACACCGATCACAGCGATTTCCTTTGCTTCTGAGGTAAATACCAGGTGCATTTCCACTAGAATATTTGTCAGCCCTGCAAAATATAACCTAGAAGATAATATCGGCTCACTCGGTAGGCTGACGCCATTGTCAACGTGCTCACTAGGATGATGGAAGTGGAATTGTTGTAACTCGAATGTCTTCCCCTCCAGCACGAATTTGCCCCCGGCTCCTTCCATAGCGACCTCCACTGTTGAACCGAGGTTCTCGAAGACGGCGCTCTCGACGTCAGGAATGGTCAACTCGATATCAGATGCAGGAACAAGTTTAAATTGCCCTTCTACCATGTTTATGGGGGACTGGTTGGTCCCCGTCGAGCAGAGTCCATTGGCTGCAGGGTCCAACTGAGTCCACAAGACAGGTCCCACTGTGCCAGTATAACCGAACGTAGAAATCGGCACCTCGTCTCCTTCTCTTCGGTCGAGATGCGTGTGGGCACCGCAAAAGCCCAAAGCAGGCGTCACAGACGCGGCTAAGAGAAAGAGGCGAGAAAACGCTGAAGACATATTGACTAGCCACAAAAGACGTTAAAATCAAAATAAACAGGTATCTTAAGAGGGAAACAGAAGAGAAAAGAAGCGGGTGAAAGATCGTGATGTGGAAGCCTGCCTCGAAGAGCCCAGCGAGGATATCCTAAGAAAACGAAAGAAAACGCAGACCAAAAAGAAAGCTCCGAAATATTGGTTCACGACTTAGCCACATGGACGAATAGCGAACACTATCGGCGATATATATATATACCCAATTTCTACTGTAAAATGCAATGTACAGTTTCACTTGGCCGAAACATGAGTCCTGAAGGGGTAGGCGGTATTGGCATTGCGACCTAATTTAGAACCGGCCGCAACATAATATGCCTGGACCCCGAGACCATGGTAGCTATCTCATCGCTCGGCATTGGACGCCTAAAGCAGCCTACCCCGTGGAGTTCAGGGTTCTTCAAGCCAACGAAAACGTTGGCAAGATCCCCGTCAAATAAGATGAAAATTCTTCGTGCAATGGGGGCCCCAGACAACCAGGCATTCGAGCTCTAGCAACTAGGCCAAGGCGCCGATGTAGAATTAGGCAGTTTCACGACGATATTACGACAATTCTCACACAAGTAAATACGGGAGAGGCGCCAAGTGAAGCTTCTCGACATCGCCAACTCTACGGTAGAGAAGAAACGAGGAGGATGGATGCGCCCGCCTCTCTTGGCTAAGGTTTCAATCCCACCTACATGTATCGACTTGCGGCAGAGTACCTAATGTACACAGGTACAGGCAGGCTCTTCAAAAGCTCCTGCAGGGCCCATAAGCACCAATCTGAGTGGCCCACGACAGGCGGCTATCCCCATGGTAAATTTGAAGGAGCCGGTTCAAGAAACAGTAGGCTCGTTTTTATCCGGAAGCGTCCATAGAAGCATTGATGCCTAGAGTCCATGGAGCATTCCGAGGTTTTAACAGTGCAGCAGGAGAGAAAGGTGATGTTACCTCGTTTTCTATCTCTGACTATTTATAATACATAGGAGTACCATGGTTGGGAATTCTAAATCTCCTAGATCCATTACATTGGGGAAACCCTATTTGCAATCAGATCGCGAACCGGTCATTACTGTTCTCTCCTCGTGGTTCAAAATGAAGAAAAAAAAAGCTTGAATACTAATACGTTGCTGACAGCTGCTAGTGAGTTGCTACCCAAGAAGATATTTGGATCACCATACCCTTTTCAGAAGACTCATCAGGCCATTCTGCCCCTTTGGAGATGCTTGGTAGTCTTGGCTTATTGGGGTTGGAGCTTATGAAGCCGCTCAAAAGAGCGACCATGGATAAATCTCCGGTAAACCCATGGAGGCACAGTACATGCTAATTGTGTCATATTGCACCCATTATTGTGTTCAATAACCAACACAAATACGACACAAATCTTTTATTTCATAGCAAATTTATTGATATGATTCTAATAGCCATAGAAAAGATGTAAACTCGGCCGATATTGTTTTCATCTGTAAGGCCAATGAGAATGCATCAATCTCTCCAGATTCACTATATGGGTAATAGTGGATCAGCTAGGTTCTAGGCCCGCCTGACAGCTTTCTTCTCACCGCTACAGGGGTTCAATAGTCTATTCTTTCTGGTGGCACGTACCCCTTTCTTTCGTCTCAAGTGAGCGTTCGAAGCCCCGGAGAAGATCAAACGAGAAAAATGTGTTATCGAGCCAGTAGGCTGTCGCTAGATTATCGGATCTACGCTGTCACTCCAACTGTCACTCCAACATGCTAACCGGATTTGTTAACTTCAATGTCCCCATGATTCGGCCGGGTCGACGGCGTTACGAATTAACGTCGGGACGCACTGGACGCATTGGAAGATAGCGGCAACCCGCCTGTTATTAAGCTGAACAACACCATCCCAGATCATTCTTAATTAATATTACAATTAGCTAGACTACCTAATCCAAGACCCTTCGTATCTCAGTTTAGCCTCCCCTTCATTTTCAGGAGAGATACAGCACGGAGAAAGCTTAAGATATTGCCGGTTTCCTCAACTTTATCTATTATAAACAATTCCTACCTATTTAGTCGCCCATGCCTTCATCTTGAGCTTTGCCGTATTAAACCGCAAACGGAATAATGAATTTCATGTAACAATGGATTCGTACTCCTTGCCGCATAGACCGCAATACAAGCGGAGGAAATTTCTAGTCGGCGTAGTGTCTTTCCGTAGCTCAGCCTCGCTGTCGCCAAGCTAAGGTGTCTAAGCTCACTTGGCATCAGGGGGTTAGGAGTGACAGCTGTCTATTATTAATCTTCATGGATCCAATTGTGCCAAGTGCACATGGCAATCTAGGTACGGTGGATATATCCTATTTTGTGTCACCACGACAAGGTACCAGGACTGGGTACCGAAGGCCGCAAGCTCCAGCTTTAGTTTATTACCAGAACTACACTTCCGACACAGAAAGCTTCCCGATACGTGACGCAGAAAAATAGCTTGTAAACAAACAGGCAAGTTGCGATTAACTTTCCGGCTTATCCGGACAAATTCCATTTTTTTTCATCTTCTAATTATAAGGTAGACTCAATTTTCATTAACATAACCTTCGAATGGCGATACATTATGGCAGCTCAGACTCAGTAAATCAAAACTGTATGTTGACTGAAATGAAACACTCCATAATCAGGGGTTTAGGCCTATTTTTTACGTTCTAAGCGGATTGGTATCTCATCGCCATATAGAACCGGATTTATCACGCATTCGGGTGGTTCTTATTGAATCGGATCATGGACCCATTAGACGAAGCGGCCACATCCCTATCGGCTAGAAATACGCAGTACTTAGCGACATCCTTAGTCTGGATGGCCATCTCAGGCTTGAAATTCGCCGCCGTACTCATACTATAGGCGTCTTTATTGAAGCCGCCCAGCGCTGCAAAGCTGTCCTGGATGTTGGTGTCGATCATACCGCCCAGCATAAGCCCGACCGCATAAACGCCCTTCGGCCCGTAGAAGCCCGCTGTGCTCTTCACCAGAGCTGCTACGCCGTGCTTGCTAGCCTAGAAGCTATGTTTTAGTGGCAAATTTCATGACAGAAACGGCGAGAAACATGATTGCATGACTGCTTCCTTCGTCTTACTTGGCCATCTGTTTCGCGCAGCGAAGGCTATATCGCGTCGAGGAGCAAGACTAAGAGGGGTAGGATGGGAGTCAAGCCGAGGGCGGAAAAGGGAAGGGAAAAAAGGCCAAACGATCGACTAACCGTATAAGCAACTCCTGCCGACGTGCCCTGGTAGCTTGCAGTTGAGCCGATTTGAATGATAATGCCGGACGACTGCTTCTCCATGATATTGACAGCGGCCTTAAAGACTAAGAAACTGGCCGTCAAATTGAGGTTGATTACTCTGTCCCAGTTTTCCTTGCTCAAAGAGCCAACAGGGTCGAAGGTATCCGCCATGCCGGCGTTGCTGACAACAATATCCAACCGACCGAACTTTGCCACGATGGCCTCGACGAGTTTGTTCACCGCGGCCTCATCTGTGATGTCTGTGTTGACTGCGAGGAACCGCTGCGTGGACTCTAGTTCGCTCCGAGCCTGCCCTAAACGCTCCTCGTTGATGTCGCAGATGGCCACGTTTGCGCCAGCTTCCAGGTACGCCGTCGCTATCACCTTGCCGAGTCCGCCTCCTGCGCCTGTTACCAGCACGGTGGTCCCCTGCAATGTGTTCGGCATTTTCCTTGCTGTTTTGTTTATCGTCCTTGACCAGCACCGTCCCACGTTTCGTTTGCAAATGCAAATGTTGCCTTGAATTAAGAGGAGTTAAAAATGAGATATCGTTTTTTCAAGTTGGTTTCGGTGTGATGTTATATAGAAGTAGGTAAGGAGGGATAATCCGAATACGGTGAGGGATGGGAAGCGGATGCGGCGTTAACCGATGCTCGCAAAAAGCCAAGTCGTATTCGGATTGAAGACGCTAACGTCCAAGGTCCGAAGTCCAAAGGCCAACTTGACAACGGCGACTTGACCGTTCCTGATGTCCCTGCATCCATCTAATTCAGCTTACAGACTTATTGCTCTGATTCGATGCGCCGCTATGGTAGAAAGGAGAAGTCGGTTTCATAATAGTCGAGATGCTCCCCGAATTTCCACAAGTTCGCCGGGCGACGCATTCACCGGCAAAGGTATGGCTAGAATTTCGTAGGATCATTCTACAGAGAGCCTAGTCATTCCCAGCACCTCTTCCAAATGACAAGAAATTGGAGTTGTTCTCCGGCATGATCGATCGCATGCAGAGCTAAGTCTGTACAAGTTCTTGCATTGACAAGGCCTCGACTCGACTCCCAAGGCGTTCGTACGAACTTGACGTATGAAGAACGGTAGTGTAAGTCAGTGTCATTGTGTGAAACATAATACACGCGTATATAGCGTATAACCAACCATAAAGAAAGTATGGTGATGTAGGACTTGGGTAAGACTTCAACTCCTTCTAGCATGGCAAGGCATCAACGTCTCCAACAAAAGATGACCGCATTGCTACTTACAACACAGTATGGCTTGGTCATCGCAACTCAAGGCCTCCCATCCTTCTCGCCTCGAAGGCGAGACACGATAAGAGTTGACTCTCGAAGGCGGTGTATGAGAATGAACTTGTGCCGTGAGATCGTACTCTGAATCAGGCATGACTAGGTACCTATATAGATCTACCAAGACATTGACACACATCCTAGAGGATAGACACATTCTGATCCAATCCTCAACCATTACTCTAGGTGATTACAGTTTCAATCCCATCTACGTAGCCCTTTTGTAGTAAATGCCATGACTAGGTATCTACTCATCTATCACATCCACGTCGTGACAAGATCCTCAAGGCAAAACATATTGTCCACCGGGTGGGCCGAGCTGCCTCCTTTCGCATCCGTCTACATATTACTTAAACATTCCCTAGAAACCGAATACCCTACCTTGCCCATAAACCTTTTTTAAATAAGATGAAATTTTGCCCGCCCTGCAGACTTATGCTACAGATCAACAGATTATCAGCAGACACGTTTCCACGATGCGATTCTTAGTTCTCCTCTTGGCCTTCTGGCCATTCATTCTGGCCTATGCTACGGAAAATGACACTGCCACCGCCCCGACCGACAAACCCGACACGATTCCAGCAATCTCGCCTCCATACAACTTCAATGACGCTATCGAGCCGAGACTACAGGAAAATCTTAATGCCACCCCGAATTACTTAGTATTATTGCCCGCCGGTCAGATGCCTGAATACTGCATGACTGAAGCCAAGGAAAATGGCTACGGACCAGCTGATATCCAGGCATTTGAGGTACACTACGACGACTGTCACATACCGTGGGTTATGTGTCGCCTCGGAACCTCAAAGGTTGACGCTTGTACAATGGCTGAAGTGGGCAAATTCTCCTATCCATGTCTCCCACAAAGCGCAAGAGCGAACTAACACTCAATAATAGTACTTCGGTAAAATGCCGCTTAGCATGCGTGAGTTCGTTAGACATGTCATAGTGCTGAAGCCGAAGGATCTTCATGGCGCTGCTGCTATATCGTGTGGAGATAATATTGAGATTTCTGAGGACTCTTGGCGGCTCTATGTTCTAGCTCACGAAATGTCGCATTCTCTAGATTCACATGTCTCCATACCCGGAGTGACACAGCCGGACCAAGGAGGTCTCAGTGCCAGTCAGGCTTGGAAATTACAATTCAGCCAGGACAGCGCAACTGTTACAGAGTATGCCCGTACCCTGTGGACCGAGGACCTGGCTGAGACTGGCATACTTGCTCTCTACGACAAAGTAGTGCCCGGCGGTGTGGCTACGCTCTCAAATAATAACTCACACAGTGTAAGTCATCACATGAGCATTTGAGTCTTACGAAAATAAGAGATTTGAGATATATGAACTATTACTAACCGTGGTGGGCTTCCCCACAGGTCTATCACCAGTATTCCACTTATCAGAAATATTACGGTAACATCATTACTCCGGGTAGGAAGTCGAACTGTACGAGCCGACTACCAGATTCTCAGATGGTTACTTGGGACGATAGCGGATCAAAGTTCGCGCCGGCCGGGTACCGTCCTAAGGCCAAGGTTGGCGTCACCGTCATCCCTCCGGGTATTTTCCACAATAAAACATGCATTCTTCCTCCGTAGAATCGAACAGGAGACGCTCGAAGCCAGCAACAGCTTGCGGCGGATAGGGATGGAATATTCATAGGGAAGAGGATCCGGTCTCTCCATCGACGATGTAGTAGAAAGACACGAGAGATGATCGTTCTTGATATACAAGGCCGTGGAATGTACCTAGGTAGTTATTTGGTGTATGAATGAAGTTGGAAGGCGCCCAGATTTTTCAGATCCCTTTTAGAAACTTGAGGCTTAGGAAGATATAGAAAGCTCCTCTTTAGTTGCAGTCTCATACTTACCAAACCGAATTTGTTCGTTGAGGTTAGATGGTACCTGTGCCCTAGGTGCCCATCCATGAAGTTGGTTATCCAAATGAGAGTGATCCTTAGCAATCATTCTCTGCTCGCTACGTCTTGGGACCGCAGGTCTATTACGAAGCACCGCAGGGACTCTGCGTATGACGAATACTAAGTGAAAATTACATTTTTGAGCGGCGTATGTCTCCGCCTAGATTTATTTTAGGGTCTTTTTTAAAGGGCCGTCCGGGCGTTATAATAACACGATTCCTCCAGAGCATGTTAGTAATCTTTGCTATAATGCAATGGTATTGTCGCTCTTATCAGTTGGAACTTGACCTTCGTGGTCGGTTTACGCCTGCAACGGGTCAAGAATTAAACAGGTTAGATCCGTAGGTACCTTCCGACAACGCCCAATATAATGATTAAGGAGAAGGCGAGCCAATTTCGTTCAAAGGCTCAAGCATATGCATACCTATGTATTTGTGTAACGATGTTCTTTTTGTCTAGTTGGAGAATTAAACATGACACCAATCGATTTCACTACGGTTTATGCATACCTGCCTACCTAGGTACCTAGGTAGTAATAGCCTTATGGATGAAAACTCAGTGGACCTAACAAGATCCGCTATATGAATCATTTTATGCTGTATCATAGTGATGTGGCCCCTTACAAGTGGAAGAAGACCGGAGGGCGGGATATACCATATGACAAGGCTTCTAGTCATGTATGATTACCTACATTTCTCTCAACACGTTACAATAGGACGTGACGTGTTAAAACACACTCACCTCTACCTATGTAGGCTCATGACTTAGAACAAATACGTCGGTTCACATTGCTTTCTATTTAAAGGGACATTTTGAGCTTCGTATCTTACCTTCACTTCCTAGGCTAACGGCAATGCCATTTTCCATTCAACTAGCAGAACTCATAGTCTTAGTTACCCAAAACAACACCAACGGATCTGAAGATGCGGCTACACTGGTTCTTCTCTCTTCCCTTGCTGGCTCTTGCCGATAATCCTATATCAAAGCCGGCAATCATACCGCCCTTCGATCTGCAAGGTACCATTGAAAGGGGTCTCCAAGAGCATCTCCCTTCAAGCAAATGGAGCATCAACCATTGGAATAAGGGCCTACTTCCCTTGGGCTGCAATCAAGTAGCTGACCAATATCTTACCAATATCGCCAATCTAGAGGTCTTTCAGGTCCAATACGATGACTGTAGCCAACCTTGGGTCATGTGTCGACACAAAGATGCGAAAACCGAGGCACATACCATGGCCGAGGTAGGCCTATATCCCTCCTGCCTCTTTTCTTTTCCTCTTCAAATTTGTATGAAGATACGCCTAGAGAAATAAAAGACTAATTACTTTTCAGACATTTGGCAAAATACCTCTCGGAATGCGAGAATATGTCAAAAACATCGCAGTCCTAAAACCGTATAAGCTTATGAACTCCTCCGCCGTTAGCTATAACGATACCATTGCCGTGGCCGACGACTCCTTTTTCCTCTACGCTATCGTACAGGAGATGATGCACTCGATCGATTCGCATTTCAGTGTAACCAATGTAACTGCCGACAACGGCACTACTAGCGGAAGTGATATCTGGAAAGCCTACCATAACAAGAGCGATGCCGTTGTCAGCAACTTTTCGACATTCACGTGGCAAGATAACCTGGCAGAGACGGGCGTAATATCCCTTTACGACCTTGTGGTGCCAGGTAGTCTACAGACCATCCAACCGAATTGGACTCAAGTAAGTTGAACCGAGAGAATTAAATTTAAAGCCATCACTAAGGGGCTTATCTACAGGTCTTTCCTCAATACGCCCTCCTCCAGACGCTGTATCGTGAGATCCTTACTCCGGGCGCTAAAATGAACTGCACACAACGTTTGGAAGAGTCGCTCGTTCTCTATAATAATTATACAGCCATGCATATTCCTGTTCCTAATTCCAATGGTACCAAGAAAATCGAACCGAGTGTTTTGGGCAACAATACATTCCAACTTATACGGTATGACTGGAATGGCTCCGTGGCGACGTGGGATGGGGATTAAGCGCATGGATAGTATCTTGCTTTTATTCTGCTGCTTGCTAGATATTCTGGGAATGGCGAGAAGTGATACTCTCCCCTAAATCACACAAGAGCTCTTTTTTTCTTTTTTTAAAAGAGACATAATAGATATGATTTACTTACCTACTTGAAATCTGAGAGATTGTCAAGTGCTTCGCGTGAAAATACTATAGTACGTCCTGACTCTCCAAAGCCCAAGGTGTTTCGCCGTGCCCGCTTTAGATTTATATGGAAGATAGTACCCGATATACCATGTAAAGAGTTCCAAATTGAAGCAGCGGAATATAACATGTCTTAGGTATGAACCTAGATTCACTCAGTAATAGGGGCAGCAGGTAGCGCGAGCTAAAGTTGGTATAAGAACGCAACCCTGTACGTAGGCATCCATTCAAAAAGGTGTAAGTAAACTCCTATATACAACGAAATGAGATCACCAATCTACCTAGCGCGCCCCAACGTCCCCGGGGAGCGGCGTCGTGCTAATGAAAGTTCCCGCGTCCCCTTCCCTGAGAGATACGAGCCGACCGATTCAAGTCGTAAGAAGCGAATTTGGAAGTGAAGAGTCGTGAGCGATGGAAGTCGTCTTGCGTCTTGATCCGCGAATCCGTGACATGCCGTACGTTGTTCTCATTTGCCTCCGCTTTCAGCGTGGTTAAGGACTTTTCTTCTAGTAGGGAGTGGGCACCGCCTGGGCCGCAGTCCGGGCGTAGCTGACGCTGACGGAGTAACTGGATGTCTGAGGCTGGAACGGTACGAAACCGCTGGAGCCACCAGTAGGAGCAGTGCCGGGAGCGGTGCCGGTAGCGAATTGAGGGAAGTCCGCCGTGGGGAAAGAAGCGGGAGGGTCAACGACAGACGGCTTGGGGTCCCTTTGAGCCGAGGATTCCTCCGGGACACGGGCGGGGAACGTGGCGAAAGATGCGGGAGCCGTGGCCTCGGCGGCTAGACTAGATGTAGTCACGTATGTGATGGAGGCGTGGTATGACGGAGACGGGTCAGCTGCGGCTGGGAATGCCGTCGACCCGCCAGTCGGTGCGGTGCCGACACCAGTACCCGTAACGGTCGGGAATGCCGGGTACGATACCGGGCCAATTGCCCTTCTGTGACGGAACGGCACCGCAACGGCCGCAGTAGCGATAGTCAGAACGGCGAGGAAGTGCATATTGATTGCTTATTTAGGTATTGTTTCGAGCGAGTGTAGACTTTGCAATGGAACCCCAAGATTAACTAAGCAACTGGACCGACCGACTAGTTGGCTGATTGACAGAAGAGAAAGGTAAGGACAGGAAGTGTGGGCTTCTAAAACCTTTGAGAACAAAGAGAGAGAGAGGATGGTATCTATATACTATGAAGACAACCCCCCTTCCTAGTTCGCTTGCCAAGCTATGCGGTGCTTCTCTCAGGCTATACCCTTGAGAGCCATTATAATATCTGTAAAATTCTTCGAATATTAGAGAAACATTTCCGTCATAGGAAACAATATGTTTCTATTCTGAGCAATTTCGCGTGAATGCCGATCGACTACTAGAAAAGCATTAACCTGATGGGGTTCCTTGTCCCATCCCAGATGTCAACCCCTGCACCAAAATGTAGATCGACGTTGGCCCTGGTAGATGTCCCTCTTGGGTTGGAGGGAGACGGCAGCTGGTGTTGAGGCTGACCCAAGCTTTAATAATTGACTGATGACGAAGTGACGCTCTTGTCCCTTAATCTGATAGGGCCGGCAATGAACAATTGACTACAATAGGGGCCTTTATTGCAACAGCTTCCTCAGCTACGCGCCATCATGGTGACGGCGTAGTAGCAACAAGGAAGGCGAGAATAATCGGCGATCGACGCAGCATATACTCAACAGAGCCTCTCGGGAAACATGACTAGTATATCAAGAATGCGCCCGAACTAAGGGCGAATTCTTACTAAAAAGGGGCTCCACCGACCAGGGGAAGAACCGAATTTGAGCATGGAGATTCCTTGTTTGCTAGGATTCTATCAACGGTTGAGGGTCGATCAGATTAACTAATAGCTTCTCGAACAGGAGGCTCGATGTTTGTGCCTGCAGGATCAGGACACTAGGGGAGAGACGCCGGTGTTTTGGCGGACGTTCTGGCGGACGTTCCCATGGATCCTACGGTACCTACATTACAACCTTGGCAAAGCTTGGAGGGTCACCCATGCCAAGATCAATTATGTCAATTTCGATGAAAAGGAGACGGAACCCTTTATTTTCAATTGCTGGTAACTCGATAAGGATCTGACTTGACGTCTGCGTCTGTGGTAGATTATGAAAGCTTAGATTCATTCAGCACCTGGGAAAGAATCTACGGTATTTAATCGAGGCATCCAATCTTGAACTCCGAATATGAACTAAGTACCTAGATAGATAGGTACCTACCTAGGTATGTATACAGATGTTCAAGAAGTGAACGTCACTATCACTACTTACCGACCATAAGTTGGGATTAGATCCAACCTTACGCATCCATGATCTTACCAATCAGGTCCACGTACGTAGAAGACGAATGTTTCGAGTTGAAAGGCAAGATTGCGAGAGGGGTAAAGGGAAAAAATTATAAATAAAAATAAAATAAAATAAAATAAAAGCAGTGATGGAATTTCCTCTCTAATCTACCGAGCTGAGTTGACGTGGTCTTTAACATGTGAGACTTCGATCCACCCTTTTGTTTCGTCAAGATGTAATTCTTCTTGTTCTGATCTTGGCCATCTTTTAAGTTACCTGGAAGTCAGCGGCAATAACCCGAAGCCTGCACGAAATCGGTAACAAACCGCAGGGCCCCGATGCACTGCACCATTGCAACGTCCCGTTATTAGGCCTCCACTCGGTATATTAATTCCCAACCTAGTGAGTATGGTAGAAAGAACTAGAGTAGGCCAACCAGGCATATTAAAGGAGCTCTCTCCGACAGCCCAGAGGGGTCAAGAGGTAGTCAGAATTACTGCATGTTGGAGTCAGCGACCACAGTACGCTCAGCAGTAACGCCGAAAAGGAAACACCAATTTACAGCAAGATAATCAAGAAAACTTACAAACCCTGCGAAGTTTGGAAAGAGGAGCACCGCCGCACAATTTGCGGCGTTGCGAGCGTAGAGGCAGCTTACAAAGCTCTGAAAGATGATACGTCCCCGTACCATGAACGCCGACGTTGTCTTCGGGAATCACCAGTCCTGCAGTCCAAGCAACCCCAACGGCACGGTGAAGGCGACGCGTGGCTATTAGAGCTCCCCGATCCCCAAGCTCCTTGTTTCTATGATGGTGACGAGGCTCCGGCACTTTTCATGAATCTGAGCGGGAATTCCTAGAGCGTGGGGCTGGAACGGCCGGCTTGTGTGTTCTAACTCCCGAAACCTGATAAGACCCGCGAAGGTCGTCGGTCGGACATGTTTCATCCCTTGTAAACGTCGAGTCGGTAATCAGAAGGGTGCTCTCGACGTCCATTGTTGCTCCCAGTCGATTTACATTCAGGTATATTCCTGACGATACCCCGCTCCAAGATGTTTGCCCTACTACAGTATGCGTCTCTCCGAGACTCTCATCCGGTGAATGACATCCAGAAGAGTGACAGACTAGTAGTAAATGAGATCTCTAAAATAGGTAGATAAAAGTCAATTTAGATATATACCTGGTATCTATATAGATATATAGATACCTATATAGATAGATATGAGCTGGAGCCGGTTTGCTGCATCCATGCATTCATCCATGCATATTGCAAGTGAGTACTTTTACTTTATCTTTATCGAGGCAATTCATCCATTAGGCACCTTCACCTTCTACTACTAATTCCAAATCCGAACCCGACGAGGGGATACCGTCCAATGAAATTGATCAACCAGTATTAAAGGTAAAATATGTATGTCATTTCTGTCCTTGTACTTTCGTACCTAAGTTAGAGCCCTGTCTAAATACGGTGTCTTAGTCATTCACCGGTGATGCTTCCGCAAAACATTCAACAATGAAATACAGTACACAATAGAAAATAAACATATTCAAATGACAACCAAAAACATGTATGAATTAACAATACTAGACTTCGAAGTCAGCACAGGAATATTCAAGTAATAAATACCTGGCCTGCCTGCCTCTATGTATTCCTACAAACCCGATTTCTCACATCTAAGCCTTGTTCAACACAACGGTAGCACTTAGACATCATGGACTCTACAACCATCACCACCCACAACAACACCGCCCCTAGCCCGGAGCTACTAGGCCTTCCGGCGGATATCCTTCTTATGCTCCCTGACTATCTGCACAATATCGAGGACTATATGAATGTAGCCTCGACTTGCCGCACGCTTAAGAACTTCATGGATGCAGCGCACCCTCACACCATCCTATGTCTTGCATGGGAGTCGACCCGGATTTTCTTCCGTCCATCGCCGCACTTCCTTTTTTGCGCGGTAGCGCGGGATCTGGGCAACTGGGCGCGCGAATCAGAAGAGAATGAGGCCAAGCTAGTTGCTGGCTTGCCGCGAGGTATCGACTTCGCAATGGACCTCGCTCTCCGCACGAAGGAGTGCGGCTTAACTATGGCCGACATTCGGGAGCTATATGAGCTGCGTTTCTCCGTCGTGAACCCCGTAGCGGACCTCATCGACAAGGCCATCGGCCAGCAATGGCTTGCGACTCCGAACTTCTGGGACGGCGGTGTCTCTGATGCGTACACCATCCGCGCCGACCCCAGCCAGACCTTCTTCCACTTGGCCACTTACGGTGAGATGTTCGGACCTGATTATGAACCCTTCCTCGACGACTCTCTCTCCTCTCGGAGAAGATTGAGTGTGGAGACGCGCCTCGAGTTCGTCAAGTATTGCATTCCTGATGACGCATGCACATGCTACTCCCTTGCCAGGAATGTCAAGCGGCCCGACGGAAGCTATGATCCACGGCGGGACGTAATAGTCCACCCCGATGGACCTTATGCTAAAGATGAAAATGGCTACAGCCGGATCCCGTTCTACAACATGATAGCGTTAAAATGGCTTTTAAAGAGTTCTCGCTGGCTACCTCACTGGCGGCAAGCTCGTCTGGACGCCGGCATCCAGGAAGACTTCGACGAACAGGACTGGAGACAGAATATGTTGGAGAATGTGATGTTATGCCAGGGGATCAAGGGCCTAGGAATGATGAGAGCAGGGACCGACTTAGCCAAGTCCTACGCGCCGAAGATTATGGAGTGGAAGGAGAAGATCGAGAGCTTCGAAGAGGAACCAGCTAAAACGAGAGTTGGCATCTTTGACACGTACGAGTATCCCGATCTCTCCGGAGACTTGTTCATTTGCTCTAGCGGGTATGTCCCAGGCAATTAAGTCGAAAGGAGATCTGCTCTGAAAATAGCCGGGCAGCTTCATGTCAGTCTTCGTTCGTAGGACGAGGAAAGATTCATGGGAATGAAAGCTGAACTAATAAGGCACATCTCGGACGACCACGGATTTCTAGTGGTTATTCTATATAAAATAGTAGCATGCCTGTATTAAATACAAGCCCTAGATTGAACGTTACCCAAGTATCATCATCCCCCTAGAATGTGCCGGTCAGGAGAAAGGCGTCGAAATTAACATGTTCCAAACCTCACCCTAAGATAAAACAGTAGTTCTGCAATAATCTCATGGCTGATACCTAATCCAAGTGGAACACATTATGTCGTACAATTAGTAGCATCATCACTGATGTCTGTATTGCGAGGGATAGCGCTCGGCGCTTCGCGATCCGGCAGAACTTCAACTGGCTGCCAGAGTCCGTATTTGAGTGACTGTTGAAATGAACTACTGTATGACCTGTCCGAGTCAGAGAATCGTCCAACTAATAGTAGAAATAACTAGCTCTATAATAGGGGTTGTTAGTGTCGGCCTCGTCGCTCCTATAGGTTTTCATTTTGAGACTCGAATATGAACGTATAAAACTTGCCTTGGTTCTTATGACGGTCGTAACAATCTATTAAAAATCTCAAGCCAATCATCTCCAACCTGTATAACCAAGTACAGCACCCAGGGACGTCCTACGATAAACATCCACAAAATTATGTTGTTGACATCCTCAAGATCCCCTAGGAACCCTTCAACATGCGACCTCCGTTTGATCCAACCCAACGCATTTTCACTTCCACGTAAGTCCTATCACTGCACACATGCCTTAGGTACCTATTTAGACTTTTAGTTTTTAGTTTTTGTCTTTATTTATTCTTTTTTTCATGCTTCCGTTACCGTCTATCTAAGGGGTATGCCCATCTTCGTTGAGTCTCAAGTATCCCAGGGACAAAGGAAATATACCCCCTGTCTTGCCCACCTCCAATCACTTGATTTGGTCGGTTCCATCTGTAGGAGTCCCTTACCCCTAACCTATTCCATGTCTTTTCTGGATATCGAAGTGTCCCGCACACCTTATGATGCTCTAGTATATATGCCCTAGACTCCTGTGTCCCCGTTGGTACCTTGGTCCCCTCCTGTGCAATGTGTACAACCCTAATGAAACTAGTACCTGAACTCAACTCCAGTCGGATGACCCCATCGTGTCGCCTCTGGTATCTCTGAAAATGCACCATGCTTGGTAGGTTAGCCAAACATAGCACCACCTAACCTAGCATTGCACAACGGCATAACCATCATGTCCTCTCCCCATCGTCCAGAGACATCCAATTCAAGTTCCCAGCCTGATATGAATATCTGACTTCGAAAACCTGGTCGTTTCAACTTAAATACCACATAATTTGAGTAATCTGCGTATCAAGGAGTAAAACTGCCCGTACTAAGTAGACCAGTTACTGAAGGCCAGAGAGCTGTACGACCTGGCTGAAAATGTCGTCCACGCGTGGAAATAACCAGGATTCGGATCATGTCCAATAAAGTGCCAGTCATCTCAAATAAGAGATCCGCACCGAGACAACGCGGCCATCAGCTCGTCATCTGGGCCATATCCAAAGCGAGATTTGTACCTCAGCCTCCCTTTCTCTCCGAGTCATTTTTGGGCAATTGCTCGCTCTGCGGGTAGGCGTCACTTCGTGGCTTCATATCATTACCTTTCTTTCTGCCCCTCGTCATTTTTTGCCATCCACTGCCCGTGTTGTCGCTCTCGCTTTTGGCGCCCCGTATATGCCCGTTTTCTCTAGATAACCCATTTACTCTCGGATTTGAGAGTGGCAAGCCGTCGAGTCTGGGCGGGTGGTTCTCAATTGGTGATTTTTGCTTGTCCTTAGTCGACTCGCTTTTGAACTCTGGTTGACTGTATGCCACGGTGCTCGGAAGTCCTGGCGCCTGATCAAAGGGTAATTCCAATCGCCTGGTGAAACTGGGAGAAGGGCTGTTAGCTTCGTAGACGGGCGAGAGGTGCGGGTACTCGGTTGACTGCAATCGGTTCTCCGTCGCGAGGTCGAGTTGTGCAATGAGAGGACTGGGCGTCGTTGAACGCATGGGAAAGCGTTGCAACGTATGCGGGGCAATTGTCGTACCATTGCCGCTGTCAGAGCCAACTGGGACTGGAGGCATGTTCATAACCTGATAATGATTGCCTGTTGGGGTCATGGTCATAGCATGAAACTGAGTCCCAGGTGTTTGATTTGTCATTAATACACTATTATTCGATGAACCGTTGACAATGACTGGTCGGTCTGATGGTGGCGAGTTCTCCTTCCGAGGCACAGGATTATGAGTAAATGGGGTTTCGTTAATGGAACTAGTTGCATCTAGCCGTTGGTTAATGTGAAGTGGATTATCGTAGCCTGTGTACTGAGTTGATGCGATTTCGCTTTGCGACGGTTGCCTCGGCGAGTTACCATTCGACAACTTGGACATAGAACCGTTGACAACGAGAGGAGCTGTATCACGAGCTTGCACTCCAGCCGTGGTTGCAATGGGCGCCGAAGAAAGAGAGGCGGAGTTTCTACTTATAGAGTAGGCCCTGTTATGACCCAATGGCGAAGGAGAACGAGACGAATTCTGTTTGATCCTATCAAGTATTGACTGAGGAAGCTGATCTGAGGACAAGCGTCCCCTACTCTGGTTAGGGGGTTGAGGCCCTATATCGCCAAATGCAGGAGGAATATTGTTTGTTAGGCCGCTTGTTCGCCGTGGTGGACTGGAAGGATCCGCATAATAGCTGTAGCCCCTCGCCTCTTCGGGTGGGGTGTTCGCGGTCGATCCATTTTGTTCGTTCTCATGCCCTTCATCTGGAATGAAGCTGGGCATAGGAATTCCATTGAGGTGTCGAGCAGGAATATTGGCAATCCCGTTGGCAGTTAGGCCGTGTGCGTTTGGCATGCCGGGGGTAGTCCGTGATGCCGGTTGTGACTGTGACCTCATCGCACTCCCAGATACACCGTGGCTGGTGTCATTAGTGGTTGTCGACCTGTGTGATGTCCGTCGAAACTCAGCACCGTGGTTAGTCGAGGGCGACGATGGGTACGTCCCGAAGCCCTGCTGGGCATAAAATGCCGGTTGCATCTGAAATGGATAGTAAATCCATTCGGGGTGGAGTGGTGCACTCAGTGGTGGCGTGTCAAACGAATTGGTTCTTGAGCGTTCCGCTGATGAAGGTTGCGTCTGGGGGGCATTTCCCTGCATCATCTGAGATTGTTGAATATTAAATGCGTGTGATTGGACATGCTGGAGGAACCTAAGATTATTCTCCTGTAAAGTCAAGGCGGAAATGGTTTGCGCCATTAGCTCTGGCGACGGCATATACATAACACCATCTTGGGTCATTGGGTATCCAGTCGGGACAAACAACGGGCTCCCGTTATTGTCAAAAGGCACGCTAGACGACGCCCTTCGACTATTGCTGTTGCCATTATTTCGATGCTGGTTTTGTTGTCGATTTCCGCGAAACCCTGATCCACGACCTCCACGGTTGGATTGTTGTTGAGAAGCGCTCCGCAAGAGTACTGGCCGAGCTACTGGCGGTTTCTGAATTGTGGGAGCTTTTTCCTCCTTCGGATACACATATTGCTCACAGCATTCCTCAAGTTTACCCTCTGCAATGAGGTCAAAGGCGCGACGAAGCTCGAGGTGAAGACCACGAAATGCATAATCATCAGCCGTGTTGCCAAGGTTGCGATTCGTGTTAAATGGCTCCTCAACACAAAGGTGGGTGTTGCCCTGACCTATGTGCCACCCCTTATCTGTCTTGCTTAGGATCTTGCCCGTCCGCACAGAGAGCACATCCGTACTATAGTCAACTTCGTGGGCATAAAATCGGAAAAACTGAAACAACAATTCTCCTAGAGAAGATGTGTTTTTACTTCCAAATCCTTGAAGCTTATCTACGTCGTCGGCAAACGATTTTATCTCGCCGTCTTTCCCGGGGAGCTTCTGGTGAGGTTGTTGGTGCAACGCAGGCAAAACGGGGGGTTGTCGTAGTTGTAGAAACGCGATGATCATACATATCCACGTATATGAGCTCAGAGTTCCACCATGTGCT
Organism: Hypoxylon sp. PDH2405; assembly: GCA_023628415.1. Taxonomy (NCBI): domain Eukaryota; kingdom Fungi; phylum Ascomycota; class Sordariomycetes; order Xylariales; family Hypoxylaceae; genus Hypoxylon; species Hypoxylon sp. PDH2405. The sequence goes on along the minus strand of JAMAKT010000090.1, from coordinate 41,095 downwards.
GCTTATGTTAACAGATAATTCCGACACCCGGAACGGAATGTGGCAAAAGAACCCTTCACTCACCAGCGTCGTTTACAATTCTCCGCCTCGTCCAGTACTTGATTATCATAGCGAGAGGGCGTACCCGCTCATCAATCTGGACATACGTCTTAATCATACGGGTGTTATCCAAAGCTAATGTGTTGTTGACATTCATATCACAAGACAGCTCTAGCTCGGGGTCCCAGATCTTGACGATTGGAACTTTGGCGGAAGACACGCAGACAACTCTCTCCATCCCATCTAGAATACGTCAGTAAGTCGCAGATGAAGGCGCAGGATAGCAACTCTTACGTTTGGCTAGCAAATCCGCGAGCATGCAAACGCCTTCCAGTTCTTTCCATGGGGTTACTATGCATATGTCCACTAAAGTACTGTTAGTTAAGCAACCAACCCTTCCAGGCGGTGTATCACGAACCGTCAGAGTCGTCTGAGCAAAGCAAATTTCCCGAGGAGCCGAAAAGATGTACGCGAATATCGTGGCCTGGCCAAGCATCATTCAGAAGCCTTTCCAGCTTCTGCACCAGTACACGTCGTTTCGCCTCTACTTTTTCTGTCGGCTGTAACCGGTCATAGAGCTCGCGCATGTCAGTTGTGAGTTTTCGCTCATCGTCTTCAGAAAGCTTGCTCTTAACAGTCTTCAAGTCCACCTTCTCTAGCCTCTCGTTCCCTATGCTATACGGTATTCTTCGACGGGAATGCTTTAAGCCGGTCTCGTACTTGCAGCCACCTAGCCTCGGTGGCAACGGGCGCAAGGAAGGGAGGGCCCCATTAGTCTCGGAGTACGCGGATCGCGGAGAGTGAGATTGGTTGGCGTTTGGCGAATGATCTCTAGACTCGAAGGAAAATTTTCGCGCATGTTGTTGTGGTGTCGATGGAACGGAGTTCGAGTGTGGAGGCAAGTTTGATGGGGAGGTAGACGGCTTCTGTCTCATAGAAAGGGGGTGGGACAGATCCGTTTTCTTGGGTGGCATCTTGGGCGGCGTATCCTTGCCTGTTATAAGCGCGCGATCGGCTTTGCTGATGTTGTGGTTGCCTCTAGTAGCATGGCAATTCTGGGAGCTCTGCCTAGCGCGAGAATCTTTATTCAACACTTTGGATGATGAGCGAGATCTGGGCCCGACGTGAACGCTGTGAGCCGATAATAATGGCGGCAAGGGAGCAGTTTGGAGACCACCTCCTCGTCCAGGCGCAATAAGCTTATTGTATTGCAAGAGCTGTGCTTGATAGAGCGAGGATTGCTGTGGGAGTAATATTGGGATCCAGTCAACCTGAGTTGTCAAATACTGAGAGGCTAGAAGCGAATCTGGGTTACCGTGTGCGAGTGAGCTAAGTCTAGGAACTGAGGGACTTGAAGTAGACCGGTTCCAAAGAGGTTGAGATGGATAATTATGTTTCGAGTCTGCCGTTATAGGCCGGCCGTCCATTAAAAGATGGGCCCCGCACAAACAACCGAGACTGGGGATGGTCAAACGAGTGGATAGTGACGCGACTGTGAGCGAGGAATTGTCTCCGTTCTTTGTCGGTCGTAGTCGTCAGTAATAAACCAGTCGACAATCGTGAATGTAAAACACTATAGCTTGACGAAGAGATTGACTTGTGTTGTCGGCTGTCTGAGAGAGCGCGGCAGACTCTCTAACAATGGGAATTCGGAGGATCGGCAAGACGAGGCCAAAAAAGGAGCGAGTTGAATAGTTTGAGTTGACAGCTCACTAGCGTACGCTCAGTTCGGGTCAAACCCGGGCTCTTTATCAATATAGAAGATTATGGAATGTCTTTACCGCTCGAAGGCCGTGGATGACGGACTCATGAGGAGGTAGTTTTTAGCAGACGTAGAGCATCAATGGATCGATTGTCGAGGAAACTCGCAGGGACTGGGAGCATTTACGGTTGGCTGGGAAAGGCCAGACACGCTAAAAGGACGAAAGGGACAAAAGATTCAATTGAGGGAACGATTGTAATAAACAAGACACGCACACGAGTCGACGTGTGGGTATAAAGGGGGTATCGCCAGAAGAATGAATAAAAAAGAAGTCTGAATGTGCAAGAGACAAAAACGTCGTAGTAGTTCGTTATTGTTGCCGCTGTAGCCTTTTCCACTTCCACTTCTAAAAAGGGGAGAGAGAGATGGGTTAGAGAAGATACAGAAGTTGTAACAAGGCACTGGACTATAGCATACAGAAGTGGTAGTGAAGTTGGTTGGGCAGTTCCAATGACCAAGCACAAAAAAAGGACTCGCAGCGTATGTAAAGAAGGAGGTAGCAATGGGTAGGTGTAGTGGAGGCAGGTGAAGGTAGGTAATTTGGCTGAGGGTGATGAAAGTGCAGCTGCATTAGCAGACTGCGGTGCCCCATTTTCACCTCTACGAGGTATGCAGTTACCAGCTAGCAACTTTAGAATAAGACGATGGAAAGGGTTATCGGAGGTATAAGGCGGGTCGTCCCAGAGCCTGGTTCCCCTGTCGGGGTGCCTGGTACCTGCTCCTTGTCTTATCCATTTGCCTGTGCGTAATACGGTCTGACTGAGGAGGGAAAGAGCGCGAGCGCGTTACCCTACACCAAACTATAGGGAGTTAGCGTGCGGAGTGTGGCGCGTGCTCTAGTACGCTAACACTCTCTACACTGCCGTACTATACCTATGCATATGAGGATATCTATTTCCCACCTGTAGATAGGTACATTACGTAGATACATATATGTATCAAACAGCATGTGGCAATAATAACTGAAGGGCGAAGACGTACGTACCAACATGGAGAAAAGGGGGCCAACAAGGTGCTCCAAGCGAGGCAGACTAGATTGTTTCCTGCTGCGACGTTTTGGATGTTGAAATTGCTAGTGTATAAAATCAGGTTCGTATTAACATTGGAATTAGTACGAACGGGTAACAGAGACGTAAGTTATTACAGCCCTAGAGTGTGTGCAGTTTTCACTACATGTTATAGCACAACTCGTATTTTGTGGATTGACGGCTAGGTATATATGGATATGCATATATGCAGGTAGGAAGTAGCCTATTACCAATCTCCAAGATGAGAGATAAAAGAGTTTAGGTTCGATTCCTATTAGCGCTATCTGGCGATCTCTTCTATCTCTCTTCTGGTAGCGCTAATAGTCAAGTGGTATGCTTTATTGGTAATTAACTTCCTGGTGCGGTCCTTGATTACGGTAAAGAATCCAGGTTCGATTCTCGTCGAGTGCAAACTCTGTAAAGCCTTTTCTGGCGTCCGGGGGCGGCCGCTTGCTGTTGCGATAGTAGATGAGAGATAAAAGAGTTTAGGTTCGATTCCTATTAGCGCTATCTGGCGATCTCTTCTATCTCTCTTCTCTCCAGACGCTATAATTATAGTGGTACAAAAAAACGTATGAGGTAATCCCCCCCTACATAACCTCAATTGACAACGTGGTAAGAGGGTAAGAGGTACAAAGCCAATATCAGAGACCTCGAGCTTTCTCTCCTTCCCCTTCTTTCATTAAGTTCCATCGTGCAGGTAATAATTTCCAAATTCTGCCTTTAGTATGTCACATTGGGTCGAATGCTTTATTTCTGCAGCGGTTCCCCAGATCGTTACACTCATAATACAGCATCATCTACCTCCTACAAAGGAACGCCTTATTAAGTAGGTGCATGTAAACGAGAAGCTATGTCGTTTATAATTAGCCTAGACGTCTGAACATCAAACCTGATTACGATTATAATGAACAAAATTCCTCAAATCCGCCTTTGCCACCTACATATTGACTAAATTGTAACACTGCTCCAACTACCTCTTGGTATATCGGTTCTTTGTTATTCATGACGCCCCTCTCGACAACTAATCAATAGCATTAAACCCAACTCAAGCACCTAGTAATATCCCCAATCCGACGGGCGTCTTTGTCAAATGGCGAACCAGCGTATTGGAACGGCCTGTGTCCCCGCCGATCGGATACGTCAAGTCAATATGGTGCCCAGTTCCTGAACCCTAAGAAGCTCTAAGATCAAATTCTTTAGATCCTTTATTCCGATCCAGGTCCCACGGCGACTAAACTTGGAGAGAGAAGAAAAGCTGCGTCGTTTAACTCGTCATGGAAACCTAACGGCGAAGATGGCCAGGTCAAATGCTTCACAATCCAGTCAGAACCCTTAGATTACGTACTTGAGAGATCCCGCCGCCAACACCGGTGGTTGTACAATATGCGAAGTACCTACAAGTAATGTAACCTACTTCGTCAGCCCGTCACCTTCAATCGGTGACATGCATCCATTTCTTCGCTCATTTGGGGTATCCTGAGAAAGTCTCCAAACAAGGCACCTCGATAGTTATGGGGAAAATGCACTATTCTGCTTATTTTACGATACCACCATTCTTCATCGAGTCGGTCTCCTTGACGTCATATGCCAGCTCCTACCGAATGGGCCTATCGGATTAGCGTATGGAATCCTTTTTTTTACCGTAGTCGCCCTACTTATACGATACAACTACATTGTACTGACTAACATAGCCCGAGGCTGGCACGCGACAGCTACAATCCCTCAATAACCCGGCTGACCCCAGCTGAGCCATGTACACTACGTGCTACTCCTCACTCGGTGCATCTGACATAAGTTTGCAAACAGGAACTTCTATGGCTCCTTGACCGAGTGACACAGTCATGGGCAACGGTCAAGCTGTGTCGTGTTCTGAATTTGTTCTCTAATTTAAGATCGTCGCCGGAAAGCGGCGGAACCGAGGTAAATCTATCAAGTACGTATTATTTCCGTACTCGATCGTTGGGATGACCTAAGCAGACGGCAAGACAACACTCATGTTGAGTCTCAAGCACTTGATAGCGCCTCTCTTGGCTACATCAAAGCCGGCTACATCGTCTAGGTACTTTCCCATTGTGACAACAAGCTGCGTCGTTAGGCTGTTGTCCTCAATCCACCGGGGATAGCAACTGATTTCCCCATTTGGCAACTCAGATTATGGAAGAATTCAGCTACAATTTCTTTGATGCTACCGACATCTACCCAGACAATAACTAAGCGGTCTAGACTAGCCCTCTTATGCCAGGGATCCCAAGTCTCACGATTGACTATTCTTATACGAATTATTGTCATATTAACCCTATGTAGAGGAATTGACTCGGCACAATGAGATGCAAGTCTAAACCACCTGTCATCTACTATCAAAGCATCTCTTTCACGGAATGGAAGCTCCGAGAAGACGTCGCAACCTCTCTTCCATTGACAAGGTCAGGTCTTGTGACAACAACCCTGTTAACGAGGGGCAGCCGCCGAGTTCTAGTAAAAATGATCTCCATGTCTTAACATGAGACTTTCAGCCGGTATTACAGAGTTGGGCGTGGGGGCTCGTCTCCAATTATAGAGCAGCTGTTCATCAGGAGCTGAGAAACATTCAAGTGTTTTACAGCGTCTGACAGTGGAAGATTTATCCCTTGGCCCTGTATGCACACAATGGAAGAATTCAATAATACGAGTTGACCCCAATTGAGGCTTTCCGGACCCCCGCATTGTCGGTACCACGGTTGGACGGTATGCTAATCCCGATTGGCTCCAATTCAACTAAACACAATAGAATTCTTCGAGACGCTTGGCATCAGCCTCGCGAAATTCAAAGGGGTCTAGCCAGGGGTTCAATCTCGAGACCAGCATCGGATCTCTAGCGAGCTCAGGGTTGAGACGGTCCCTGTATCAAGGAGCTCCGTCAGCCTTGTCCCTGGCGGCAGGACGTTTCTTTTCGTTTTATGTTTCTCTTTTTTTTTCTTCCTCTATTGTCTGCATGATCTTCGGTCGTTCGTTGCTTTCTTCTTCCCACATATTAACACGGCAAGACCATTGTGGCCTAGTCTCAGCAATTTCAAGTTTTATGTTGACGTCGTTATTTCGTTTATTCCCTATTCATTAATAGCGAGGAGTGTCAGGGTTCAAGATGTTCTCAAGCTTGACTACAAAGCTGGCGATGAGAAAGGTTGGGTTGTCAAGTGACGCTCTCGATTTCTCTTCGTCTAATAAATCTAACAAATCCAACGATGGCTCCGTGCCTGGTCTCGATGATTTAGAAGAGTCGAACTCTGGGTGGTCCGCCTGGATGAATACTAAGAAACTGCCACTCACTGCACAAGCATGGCTATCGCCAGTCCCGCCCCCAGTTCCCGTGGCAGAATGTCCCAAACCTGGTGACCTGGCGCCTCTAGACCGAGATCGTCAGCTCACCTTCGGCGGCGGGAAACCGGTCATCGTTCTATTTCTACGCTGTGTTGGATGTGCCTGTATGACTCGCCCCCACTCATGACAATATCACAGCCCACTACGTAACACTGACTCGAGTGACTTCACAGTTGCACGAAAATCCTTCTTAGCTCTCCGAGACCTCGCCCTCAAGAATCAAGGCAAACTCACCTGCATCGCCGTCTCACATTCATCACGAGAGGCCACTCGGAAATGGTTGGATCTATTAGGCGGCGCGTGGACCGTCGAGGTAGTTATTGACGAGGACCGTGCCATCTATGCCGCATGGGGCTTAGGATTAGGCAGCGTGTGGTATATGTTTAATCCTACAACACAGATCCAGGGATGGAAGGAGAAAGATTGGCTAGGCATAAAAGTGGCGAATGCTCTTCAGCGGACGGGAAGCATCAAACAGGCCGGCAATGCAGCAGGTGTGGGAGCGGCGCCGGAAAGCGCAAGCGAAGGGCCGTCGACGGTTATCGGTAATAAGTGGCAGCAGGCTGGTCTATTCGCTGTCGATGGGCGGGGTACCGTTGCTTGGGCGGCCAAGGCACTTCGCGCAGATGATGTGATGGATTTAAACGCGGCGGCAGCGGCTCTAGGTTTCTAAACGAATCAACATATTACGACGTACGCCATAGCAGCTTAGCTCACCGGTTTCAGCTCAGCAAGGAAGTGAGTATCTCCGAGTCAAGCTAAGCGCAAGATCGTGAAACAAAAAAAAGCAACTATAAACTGCCGACCTTTTGTGAGAGTCATTGCTTTGGCGATTTCGGGCGCCACAGATCTATATTGATAATACAGCTGAACAATTACTAGCTAGCTACTGAGGATTTATTGGGGAATCAGCTTTGAAGAGTGTCTCTATGTATAGAACGTACTCATGTATCCGACGACTAAATTGGGATTGAACTTCATCAACGATACCTGCGTTGCTTTGACACCATCCAACTTGGTCTAACGTTTAAGATGCACATAGTACCTAGGACAGACATGACAGCCATGACTTGGGCTTTGGACAATGGTTACCTACCCAAGATAATCCTAACCCTGAGCTGACTTCATGCCATTCCCACCAAGCCCGCAGGGGAAAAACAGCAGTGTAACATAACACGTCATATTTATGTGCCTTTAGGGAAAATTATCCACGTATCAATTCGTTTACTCCTTTACTAAAATAAATACAATGAGGATAACCCTCATAGCCTAAAGGAGTAGTGAAGTGGTAATAGTAACTAGGTTAGAGACCGCCCCGTATAAAGTAAAGGGAAATAGGATTAGGAGCCAAATTTAACAGATGTTTATTTAAATAAAGGATCCCAACTAGGAGAGGGAAATCGATTGTGTTTGTTCACCCAGTCATACACAGTCTAGCCCCCCCGTACCCCTATAAAAGGAAGCAGTCCGGACTAAATTCATAAATGCTAAAAACACGGCAAAGAGGACTCTGGACACATATCCAGCCATCTATGACCAGTCTTCTAATTTCGAGCCCGCCACATCACATGAACCATACAAGTATGAATGTGCCCCATAATACCTTCCCCTAAGTTGAAACCCCCGTGACATCTACCCCTTCCCATAAAACATCATGACACTTCTATCACAGTAAAGTAGCCTGGCCACGATACTCATTATAAGCAGGGTTCATATGGCGATATCCCATCTGTGACCCTTCTATACCAACATTTTAAAACGCCCTTGCCCTTTTCTTTGCTTCCTCCCTTTCTCCTTTCCCTCTGTCTCAAGTCCCTTGCTCAAGTTGAAAGCTGAGATTAAAGATACAGGTAGCTGCATGACCGTTTCCTTCATCGATACCTGTTCGATAGCTTCATATCATAGTCGTATTCCTTTCCATTCCTCCCTCTCTGCTTCGGATATTGCACTAGTTCCAGTCAATCTCTCGGTGTCTCTGTCCACTAGGCCTATCTGCAACGTAATATATGCCCCGCTCGTCATAGAGCAGTTCCGACCGAGAAGCGGAGCGAAGAAATCGGACACCCGGATGGGTAGCCGAACAACTATAGCATGATAATCCACAATCGGGACAACCTTAGCGTCTTGATTCGAGTTAGTCTCAACACTATCTAGCTAAAGGCACCATTGAGCGAAGTCTTCAAGTCATGTGAATTAAGCCATGGGAGTCATACGAGGCCTCCCTTGACGGCTTGTCCAATGTACGTTATGGAAGCAACTATAACAAACCTACTAAACCCGGCCCATCTTACTGTGGATCATGGATTACAAGTCACGACAAAGTGAATCACATAGAGGTACCTCATTAAGCGGGAAGTACAATGCCGGTAATTGCCAATGCCTATTGCTGCCCACTATGATGCCGAATCGATGTGCCAAACTCCCTGATGCGGACGTGACTCAGAATCCCTCTCCCTAATGCTTACACACACCTTGAATGAAGAAACCTTCTCTACGCACAACCTTCTTCCATTAACCGGCCCGTTTTAATTCGAGGAAAAAACACCGCCCTGCCGCCTCCGAAACACCCCTTTACTGCATGACAGAATGCCCCTTCTCTGTATGTATTATGGATCCTGAATTATACCTCTTCACTGGTCACAGTGCGATGCCTGACGACGCTTAGTTAAGTGTCAGTAACAGCCCTGTCCTTCAACCACTTCGTATCGGTCTAGCTTGAGCCTTCCAAGCGGCTAGAGAATTGACATATCGACCCGAAGTAGTTCGACGGACGGATAAGGGCTGTGATGAGAGAAATCCATATGCGCTCAAGGCATGCGACTTGGACCGAGAATGAGGTAATGAAGAACAGAGATCGCAACCTCAAGAGTAACACAAACCACCCCTTATGCCCTTTGTCCTTGTATCCTTGCCGTTCCGTTGCCATAGAATTCCAGGTCCATTCTTTTCATGTTGCTTCCATCCAACCGAACCTTTACAGGTACCAATAAGAGAACAAGGCCTCTTATATATTGTTCTCTTGTGGGTGTCGCATATGATCACCCTGTTAGAAAGTGAAGTGGTGAGATGCTTTAGAGTAGAGAAAAGGTCGAGAAATGGAGGTATCGTAGGCCGAAAAAGCAGAAACGCAGAAAACTCCTAACAGAAAAAATATTTTCCACCCCTATTTTACCAAATCTTTGTTTCCATGTCGTTAAAAGGCCTGAACACCCATGCTCATGCTGGATATACGTATCCCTCGTCCGTGCCCAACCAACCCTTAACACCGATTTTGTGCTGAACTAATCATCGTAATCCTCTCCATGCACCCACTACATTTTAATACTGATAATCGCGTATTGCAAAACAAGCATCTAGTAACGCGGGTCTCCACGGCGTTGCATCGGTTCCTAGCCCCAAACGCTCGCTTGAACTCCCAAGCTTGACTTATTTCCCCAGACGCCAGAGCGGTTACCCCATCCGTTATATCCGTCTGCTGCAGCGCTAGGCGGATTGGATGGAGCGCTAGTCGTTGAGACACCCTGGTTGGAATCATCGGCATTACCCGAGGCGGAGAACCCGTGGCTTAGGGGTGACGGTAAGGGAGTGGTCGACCGCTTGTTCAACGCTGGGTTAGGTGCCTGCGAACTCGCCGATGGACGCGTGCCGATAGGGGCTACGGCGTTACCAGATTGATTTGGCTTAGAGGCTCCCCCAGCTCGAGGGGGAGAGCCTCCAGTCGGAGATGAGTTACTAGTGCGATTGGCCTGCTGGCCAACAGCGCTGTCGAAAATGCCGATGTTTGCCGGAGGGTTCGACTGAGGACTAGCATTGCTGTTAGCGCGGGAAAGGCCCTGTACATCGGCGGGCTGCGATGCACCCTCGGTGTTGGGCGCATTTGGTCGCCCGTAGTCGTAGGCTAGCGGTGAAGGACCGCGGTGACCTGAAGTGCCCGTCGGTAAACCAGAGATTCCAACCCCAGATCGACTGACGCCGGATTCATCAGGATAACTGCCTTCGCCAAACAGCGCGCTGCGCTGGCGTGCGATCAAGTCACGGCGTTCGTCTTCGGACATGCTGCCAGGACTTAAAGTACGGTCAGGCTTGCTGCTGTAGGAGAGATCACTAAGAACGTCTGTAATAGATGACAAGTTAGCGTCTCGGAGGAGAAATATGACCATGAGTGTAGATGGGTTGAGGTCGCATCGCAACATGTCGAAACAGGCTTTTACGGGGAACTCAACAGGAGACATGGTAGAAACATCGCGTGGAGCCAAGGGGAGACATAAGACATGTTGACTCCGCCGAGTGAAATTTTGTTTTGATTTGCGATGCAAGTCTTGTGCTATACAGAAGAGGGAGGCCTACTTCGGTTATATTGCTGCTCTTGATGGTAGTTGCGAAGATCTCGCTCCCGTTGGGCCGCCATCCTCCGCTTGGCCTGCATCACCTGCTCCGCCTCGTTGGAGCCACGCGAAGGCTGGTGTCGTTGCGCAGCATAAAAGTTCTGCAGGTTAGGGCCAGCGTGGCCGGCGCGCGGGTCGCCAAACTCCAGGGAATGCGGTCGCGGCCCATGTCCAGAAGCAACTCGACCATCTACATACCAATTAGCACCAATTTTTTTGAAATAGAACACCCCCAATTTCCAAGGCATATTTAGTGTGCCTTGTTCCCTTTCCAACCCAGAGCTGGAGTGAACTCACGTCGCCCCGGCGGACCGTACATCTTTCCGCTCTTCACCAGATTATCGATCGCTCGTTCAACCTCTGTTAATTGATCGCGTCAGTATCAAAACGTAATAATGCCTTGTGCCTTGATCAGCATTTAGGATAGACGCCCTCCGACGAAGACTCGTTCGCTCAACAAATCCTGAAACACATGCTCCTGAAACTCGGCTTCGCGTCTTGAGTTCACGTACCCTCAAATTGGTAGGAGAAAGCGATCGACTCGACCTGCGGTGGGTTTGTAGAGTTGGTACCTATTGCCGAAAAGTTAATTGGCAAGATTCTTGACAGCCCTAATTGTTGATTTGAGCCTTACCAGATCGCGCCGGTGGTGGCGGAGGAGTCTGATGATCCCAGGTCGATTGCGAAGGACCCGAACCGGGCCATTGCGAATCTCCGTAGTATTGTTGCGACATACTGCTTCGGCAAATCTGGTTGGTGCTTTGCGAAGTTGGTCGAGTTCTGTCGATGAAGCTGGACTGGTGGCACTACAGTGTATTCAAGGTCAGCCTTGTCATGACTATATTAGACCATGAATGGGACGTATTATAGTAACAATATGGATGGAGCCCGTGTCATGCGAGTATTGATGCCTTGGGTAAGGAGAGAGGTAGTCTTCGAAACATGAGAGCAACTTTCGTATCCTAGTGATATTTCGTCGTTTATGGATTTATTCCCAATACTATAACTACGGGAATGAAGTGGGCGCAACTAGTAACCGATTTCGAAAAAGAAAAAAAAATTTAAGTTTCGGCCTCGGTCCCTGTAGTCGCTGTCCATTTCATGCTCCGCGCATGCCCACACAGCAAATTTCCTAGATTGCGCCACAAGAGGGGGGCGGCAGAAGGGAAGAAACATAAAATAAAAGTGAAATGAAATAAAATGTCTCTCGATTCGCGACTCACCAGAAATTCTGAATCCTGATTATTCTTAATCAACAACTATCAGGTTTGGCGACAAAAAATTCGCCAAGTTCTATGAGGGTGAAGATAGGAAAAATAGAAAAGTGAAAAAAAAGAAAAGACTGCACCACACAATTGCGCAGCACACGCGACGGGGGACGAGACGTGGGTAAGGAAAAGGGAGGCGGCAACGGTAACGGGAGATGGCTACCTTCAAGTAATTAATAGGAGTAATAAGAGAAATTATCGGAGGGGACAAGTTGTAGTTGATCAACCAAACCGGGTCAGAATTGGGGAATGGAGGGGGGGTTAGGTACTTGTCGTATGTACATAGTATCGCAGGTACACGTATTATACCTACATGTATCGCACTAGGGGTACTCCGCGTATAGTATCTACCCAGTACATTAACACTACTTTGAAGGCTCGCTATTCCCCCCTTGACAAGGAAGTATCTGTGGTAGGTATGGCAAGTATAGTAAGTACGAGGTCTTACTAGTGAGCAGGTGCTTGTTGCGCGACAGAGGGAAAAGAGAAATAAAAGATTCTCCTGTCCCGTTGGTGTGGTCCCTGCTGGACACCCTGTTCCTAGGAGACTTGGATGGTGGACTGACGACGACGATGGTGATTTTTAATGGGGCACAGATTAGGTAGCATTTCACTGGGCAAATCGTGGTTGGCTGATGAATTTTTCGAGACGCTCTTTTTTTTCTCTGTTCCTTCTAGGGAAACTATCTTGCAGGGGCCAGTACTGAAGAGGCAAGGCCAATTGAGATGGTAGGACGAGATACGTGTGGAGAAGAGGAACACTGACTGAGAGTTTCGAGGTACATGTACCTATCGAAGTACAATACTCAAATTATATATATAATACATCCATCTATTCTTCCTCATCTCTTCTATTACATACTACTTGAGGCAAGTAATAGTCGCCATTGATAATCTGATTGTAAATATTTTCTCTTCGTGTGTTTTGATAAATACGTAAATAAATGAGAACAGGAAGTCCGCTTCATCTTCACCATACGCCTCACACGACTCCTTACCAGCTGTCAAAGTCATTGTCAAGGCTAGTTTGCGCGGTTTGCAACTACAATAGGATCTATCTGATTACCATCTGTAAATTGTGATAGCCATGGGAATCTAAGGAGCTTGAGCGAGTGCTAAGCAATCTTAATCATGGGATTGGTTCGCAGTCATTTATAAGTGGTTTGTGTGACTAGAACGTAGTCTATATATGTGGTTTGTGACATGGGACGACGAAGGATGATATTAACAGATGCATCTTATCCCTTTTTTTAATATGGACTGCCTGAAAAATCACCGACCGCTCGCAAACCTCATTTGAGATTCCGTAGTGATGAGACTGCATTGTTCCAGAATGGCGCATTTTCTTCGTTCCCGCTGGAAAATTGCATCTTATTGAAACGATGTATTGAACGGTCAAAGCTGAGGATATGTAACCCGCTACCGATTACCTTAAGAAATTTTACCACGCTGCGACGCAGCTACTATAGTACGTAAAGGGAATTACAGGGTCATGCCTGCCAGTAATCAGCGGGAACCAGGGTCCGATGTGGATCAATGCGTTGGAAACATCAATGTCTTTAGCGATTAATCGTACCCCTACCAACCCTACCAACTACCTACATACATATCTGCTTACCCTCGTCACTGTGCAGATATTTTGCATCAACTGACATCTAATGAATGTCTCTTCATAATGTATGTACCTAGCTATGTGCTAATAAGCGACTGAGCTACTTACCTACACGTGTAGATACAAACCAAGTGGGAGGGCGTTGTGTTTTTCAAGAGTAATCCTATTTTATCATGGAGGCGAAGACAGGAGTCTTGAGCACAGAATCATACCTACTAGGTACGCCGGAGCTTATTGCCGTTTGAACCGTTGTCCACCTCACTTGTCCTTCCGTTTGATTACCCTATCATTACCCCCACAACACCGACCAGTTCTCTCCACATGTTGCAAATGGGGAGGGAATTGGGTTAGGTACATAAAGAACACCACGTACCTACCTCAGGGGGGGAAGAACAGCTCTGCATGTATACTAGATTAAGGTTTTCAATATCAGGTACGTGTATTACGCTACCTATATATACATACATTTCCATGGATGTATGCAACCAAAGCTAAATACAAAAGTACATGTAGTACGGAAGCCGCCAATGAGTTCATCCATCTCCACATTACAGATAAGTTTTTAAATCTTGTCATCTTCTGATAGAAGCCTTCCCGTCTTGTCTCGGGTCGCATCTTGAACCCTGCGACCCATCGAAACTTGCGGCTCCAGATACGTTTCAAGCTTCAAATCACTTCAACTCCTTACACTCACTTAGATAATAGCACGAGCCTCATCTTGAGTTGACCGCCTCATACACGTCTATGCTTCCCTCTATCCCACGAATAATCTATAATCAGTGCGTATCTGTACCAAACATACTTCAATAGTTACAGGTAATCCTCGAGCGCTTTGGAAAAATGGATTTGGAGTGAAGAACTTGATTTGGCTCTTCGTAAACCTCTGGTTTGGCTATATGTTATGGGATTCTATTATTCAGCTTTTCACCATCATTCTCAAATTCCCATCCTCTTCAAATTCCCCCATACATACCTTACAATTATAAGGGATCGCAAAGGAATGCCCCGGTGTAAAGAAGAATATTCGAATTCCACCTTGCACGATTCGCTGTCATTACACGTGGTAGGAGCGGTCACGTAACATTGATCCTGCCTAGATGAGTTCTCTAAGGTACAAGGGTGTTCAAAAATACCCTCTTCGCGGCGCGGATACCGCCAGTTCATACCGACACAGAAACGTTGCACGACCATCAAAGCTTTGCGAGTCCGCACATACACGTAAGAGCCAATAATGAATGGTCATGGGGGCATCTTTGTTGGGAACGATAACCCGCACAAAATGTATCAACATATTTTGGATTCCCTGTCTCTCCTCTCGAATCCTCGATCATCTTTAATACCTGAATAATAAGACCCCCCTGGATGGCGACATTAGCTAGGAGAATCCGCATTTCGACTTCCGTTCGGTTCAACATTCCCGAGGCGATACGAATTTCCCGAACTCGAATCTGGCCCTACGGCGCCAAATCGCGCGCATGCATACATGGACAATATACCCCCTTGCTCATAGCCTCACGGGTGAGATCAAGATCCCGGTAGAAACAGTAAGCGACACTTCGGTTGAGCTCCATGTGCAGGTATGTACAAGGTAAGTATTGTCATTTAATCTCAAACCCAAGCCTGCTGTGTCCGTTTTAAACATTAATTTATATAGTCTTTTTGTGAGAAAAAGACAGGTGCTTTAGAGATCCAAACAACCGAAGTATAACTATCCGTCATCATAGCTTCTTATATCACCTAGATCTAAGGCAACACCAAAACACCATGAACACTTTTTCTGTAGTACGCGGGCAGCGCGAATACTGATCCCAAAGGAGTCAAACGGTATGCATGAGCTTGGCATCTCGCAGCTCGTAAGCAGGGATCTCTATGCATAATTGACACTAGCGATTCACTATACAACCTCACGTGGAGGGCCAACACCAAAGATTCCACCCAGCGATGCGGTTCATCAGTGCCAGAGAGCATGATGCATTCGTCCAATATAGAAACCAAGCAGGAGGATATAGTGTAACAACTCGTCGCGGCAGAATCCCGGGAGTCTGGATAGTCTGGCAGTCTGGGTAATGGACTAGTAATTCTATCATCCACATCCCCGGGGCTCATTAAAATATCCTATAATTCCTCCCTTTCCCCAGTTTGTCCGTTATACGTATCGGTACACCGTACCTACCTAGGTAGTTATGGTTTGTTGATAGAAGGAACCGGATGTTCTCGGATTAGAACAGCCCGTCTCGCAGACAAATAATGCCTCTTCCAATGAATTCGGCTCTGGTTCGTCACCTACCTCCTATATTTCTTATTTTTCCCGCCAAGCGCTTTTAGCGACGATTAAATTCGGGACTTGCTGGTAAAAGTTAGTTCTTCTCAGTGGTTCTAAATACCCGAGGCTACCAATTTGTGGGATGGTCCGTGGATTCGACCAGTTGAATGGCATTCCCACTGTCATCAATTAATGAATGGCCTGATCGGATTACAGGGTTCATACACAGTACAATTCAGGAGTCAAGGTGACCAGCAAAAGAGGGTCCCCCCTCGGCGAGCCGATCGAAAGGGCCTAACCGTTATTTTCCCCACGAGCTTCCTGAATTGGCAATGTGCTCCTTTCGGTACAATGGCGCTCGCAATTCCTAAAACCTCGATGACCCCATACCGCTCATCCTAGTAACCCCCTGAAAACGGCTTGTGGGTTGATAGATCGCGATTCCAAATATCACTCCACAACTTACATAACACTCCGATATTCAAAGCATCATCAGGACCAATATCTACCCCAACCGCGCTCGAATAACCTTCCTGCCTTCGCACGCCCAGTAAATTGCTTTCCATGGAGTCGGTCTTTTGTTGTAGATCTGCAGCTAGATGGGTTATCACATCTACTAAAGGCCTGCGTTGAGGCCATAGACCGGTGTGCGGTCTAATGGAAAGAGGTAGAATGAGATATGTTAGCAGTTCGGGCGTTTCTTTTCTTCCTTGGCAGTGATTCTAACTAAATTCGGATTCGGCCGAGTTATGCAATAACCTCCCTGAGGTACCTACCAAGCAGCTGCCAAGGTAATCAGTAATTTGGCCTATCTACTAAACTTCAAATTGTATCGTCAATTCCGGCGAGGAAGCCAGCAAGCAGCACCAGAATGCCTCCAACAGAGAGTTCGTCGAACATCATCTCTTCTTCGCATCGGTCTAAGTGACAGACGTATGGATATCTTCCTTAGTTATCGTGGTATTAGTATATAATGAAGCCATAAAAAACTACCTGCTTGGATGTGTCCTAGAATATTCGTTGCCTAGCCCTGCAAGACTTACAGTTATTCGCTCCTCTGGCCTTGTAATGACGTCCACCCTCATTTATTGGTGGCTCAGACGGGGTCTTTGCGTCTCAGTTATAGCGAATATGGCAATATCTAGACCAGATCGAACTGTCGAGAGTTGCCACAAACAGGTCAATTCTTCATTAGCTACTTGACGGGAGATCGATTCATTAGGATTTCATCAGGATCCATATCTACTTTGGGGTCCTAGATGCATCTTCCTGCAGCAGATGCAAGTATACCTTACGTACGTTGACGTACTCTAGTCTCTCATAATCTTTGTTTTATCCAGTGATGAGACACCGGAAGGCTTTCCATTGCCAGCATATCCCATCATGGCCATGATGTCTAGAAGATGTATTCGCCCCCTCGGCCAACTCATCCCAGCTAATACAGCTTCCCCGCGTTACAGCTCTCCCTAGTCAGCATGCGAATCATTCTCTGCCACTCGTTTATCGATGACATCTACGATCCTCAAGAGATTCAGGTTCGGCAGCCATGCCGAGAAATAGTTATATCTCCTGTTCTATACAGCTAGGCGGCCGGGCGACCAACCCACTCCATAGGTACGCCAGGCACATTAGGGTCAACCAACATATAGCATCAGATGTCATTGGTAAAGCGCCAGGCACGTGCTTCTATCCGCAGCCAACGACAGATGCAGGACTGAATGTCAAGTTTCTCCGAGTATGTTCTAGTGGATGGGTTACCATTGATGGGCATGTGCCAGCCTCCTTTTGCGCTCCAGCTGATCCGACAGGCTCTCCCGAAACCGCTCGAGGCTTACTTGCAGGTGGCATTCTATTCGCTGATAAATAGTTTCCCCGGATAAAAGTGTACCCTCTTAGTAAGGTTCCTGTGAATGGCAACAGCTTCTTGTCCGTGCCCCTGGACGTCATGAGTGCCATATTTAGCTTACGACTTATGTTGTTCTTTTGTATACCATTCTATCTAGAGAGAATACTACGTCCCACTATACCAGGTAGCAAAAAGATTGTGGGTAGAGATAAAGCTACCTCCCCGAGCACGGTAAGATTCACTAATTCATGTTGGTTACTATATTTCCTCTATATCTCATGGAAGAACTATTACATATGCCTAGGATTGTATGGCGATCAAGAACATCAAGGGACGATGGCAATGACGATTCTATAAGATTTCAATTGCCGTTGAATAGCAACATACATCCATAGCCCCGTATTAAACGCCAGTGTAAGCTGCGAAGACGACGTCTTCACATAAACTGAATAGAGGTAACAAGCTCGCCTTCCCTAAATGAAACCCTGTGCAGAGATCTTTGAATCGTTAGAAGTGGGCAAAAGGCGGCTATTAATATGAAATGATCTCAATTTCGATATAATCTAAGATATCGAAACCGACCCTGGCAGTCGTCGAGGAACAGGCTCGCCCTTTCAACGCCATTCAACCTATAGTGCCCCTTTGAACACACGGCCTACTTGAGTCTACGACTAGGAGTCCTTTCTTGTTTCCTTATTCAAAGCAGAGATTCTTAGCTAGTAAGCGACACTCCCCGGTTAACCAAGATAGAGTGGCCTTTTTTAACTGAAGCGCAAAGACGGCATCTAGACATTCGGACGAAGTTACCTCTAATTAACTCGCCAAGTCATCGCGGGCGAAAGTCACTAGGTATTCCATCATATCATATATAAGGGGCTCTTTAGGCACTGCTGATATTTGTGGCCTCGTCCTTGGCCCGATCGACGTGCCCAACTCCACGACATCCCATACGAGTCCTATTAATGTTAGCACATAAAGTCGGACTGAATCACGGGGTTCAGAATCGAGTTAGCTGAAAAAGACGACATGTGCAATATCCATGCGAACCAAGGCGTAGGAATGCTCCTAGTAACATCTTTGCGAGGAATCTTCAACGCAAAATGGCGACCGAGGCTAGCTACTGAATACCTAACGGAGGCTCATGCTCTCATCTCGCCCCTATCATATATACGTGGCTAAGGATCCTCTCAAACGCTATAAAATGTCGAGACGTTCGTAACCCTGTAGTATTCCCCGGCGGCTGATATTGAATGTCTTGTTCCCCCACAGGCGCCACGGTAAGCTAATGCGGTGTGCGCAAGCCTGTCGCGTCACCAGACTTTGCTTGTGGCGTTCTCGTGGAAGTTCAGCCCAATCGAATACCCATTTGATAAGCATGGGCTTGGATTGTAGATGCGGGTTAAGTTGGCAAGTAACTGATTGACGAGACCTTACGTTATCAGATCATTTTTATATCTCTTTTCTCGCATCTCCCGTTCCCCAATTGGAAATAGTTCATGCCTCTCGCAAATGCGAGCAGCTAGGTAGATCATTTCCCTTGGATAGGTAGTTCCCACCTAACTAAAGTAGCCATTGAACTTCTGGTGAACCTGTATATCGGAATCGACGGTTACCACGAGATGCTTAAACATAAAAATATGCCAATTGATGTTGTAGACTAACTAGTGTTGATAAGATGAGGCCTAAAGACAAGAAGAAAAAGAGTGTTCGATGTAAGCTGAAATGTTGGATCCCGCGCTAAGAAGTTACCAGCTGGGTAGAATCCAATGGGAGCTCCCGCTGGGTAGACCTGGAAACATGTGCTATTCGGTGGAGACCGGTGGTAATCACGACACACGCCAGGGCTAGCCTTGTTAGTTAGCTGAATATAGTCGGGGCGAATGGGATGCCGACCAATGAAAGGCGAGAATTCAGAGATTTTACGAAAGCAAGCACGCCTGTGATACCCCACGAGGCCCCACCCTTTACGGAGGTAGTTTCCCAGATCTCGACTAACCTACGACGCCGACCGGCCAAATCGATTGACCTAGACGGGCGGACCCATTTTCTTTTTTTTTTTCCTCAAGAGTTCGATGTTTGAACCGTCTCATACGAGGAAGGTGTACTATAAATCAAACTCATCCACCTTATAAGCTCTATTTCTAAGCTCTATTTCTAAGCTCTATTTCTAAGCTCTATTTCTCCCATGGTTCTCGGCTTGTTCATGTCAACCACGCCATCACTCACTTCTACTGGCGCACAAACTCCTATGTGCATCCTGTCACGGTAACACTATCTGCGGGCGACTTGAAGTCTTTGCGCTTGCAGTAAGGGGGACGAAAGAAAGACTTATACAGAGGTTTTTTTATACGCTTTAGATACCCAGGCTTACTTATAAGAGCCTATCAGCGCTTGACCTGGTCATATTAGGTGGCGCATTTGGTGTTCGAACGAGATACCCGCTTCGGTTGCTGCTTTTGTATAAGATTTTCGGTTATCGCAGCCACTTCTATCCAAACTCTTCGAGATACCTTTAGACACAATCGTCGGTATTGAGGATATAGCTAAGTTCAGGGATTCGAAATGGCCGACTATCAAAAGCCAGGCCAGTTCCAGGGTCCTACTACTACCGTTGAGGTGACGGGGGGCAGCAACAATGAAAGCCGAATCGATTCTATTAGCACTGATCATGCTACCAATGAAGCAGTCAGTCATGGTTTACAGCAAATCGAAGCTAAGAAATTCCATTGGTATTCCTATCTTACGACTGCCGACTTCTGGATCGTCCTCCTATTAGGACAGCTTCTCTCTCTCTGCATTACGGCCACGAACACATTTACGACTTTCCTGGCTAATTACGGCACTTCTATTCCGGCCTTTCAGACCGTCTTCATGTACATCTTACTGTCACTCATCTATCTGACCTACACCGTCTATACGTATGGTCCCAAGAAGTACGGCAAGATCCTGCTCCGAGATGGCTGGAGGTACTTCATTCTTAGCTTCTTGGATGTCCAAGGCAATTACTTCACCGTGCTGGCCTACCGCTACACCAACATCCTCTCAGCCCAGTTGATCAACTTCTGGGCTATCGTCTGTGTCGTCATCATCTCGTTCCTCCTGCTACGCGTGCGGTACAAGATCTTCCAGATTGTCGGTATTCTGATTTGCTGCGGCGGTATGGGTATCCTGCTTGCTAGCGATCATATTCAGGGCACCAATGGTGGCCCCGCAGAGAACATGTTAAAAGGCGATCTATTCGCCCTACTCGGTGCCACGTGCTACGGTCTCACCAACGTCTTCGAGGAGTGGTACGTCAGCAAGAGGCCTATGTATGAAGTGCTCTCGTTCATGGGACTCTTCGGTATGTGCATCAACGGCGTCCAGGCAGCCATCTTCGACCGTCAGAGCTTCCAACAGGCAACGTGGAATAATGCCGTAGCGGGGTACCTAGTTGGCTACACGCTGGTGCTTGCTCTATTCTACTCTGTCGTTCCCTTCATCCTACGCATAGCATCCGCTGCCTTCTACAACATCTCACTACTCACGGCCAATTTCTGGGGTACCATCATCGGCATCCACGTTTTTGGCTATGCCATCCACTTTCTGTACCCCATCGCATTTGTTCTGATTATTGTTGGTCTTTCAGTGTACTTCGTCGCGGGTAGTATGTTGGGAGAGTCGAAGAAGCCATGGCTGGGAGATAACCAAGAAGATGGCGTTGCGGGCTGGGGTACGGCAAAACTTAAGGCTTTGAATGCAGCGCGGAAGCAGGGTATGGCGCCTATTGGGAATAACACCACAGTTTAGGAATATTTGTGATGGGGAGTTGTGGTATTGGACTCTTAGATACTAATGCCTTGAAGACTGAATCCGCTTCTCTGCGTGTCTCGGTCGTAGTAACATAGGTATATCATAGAGCATTGTTCAAGAGATATTCTAAAATAACTTCGAGTATCTCATAACCTCTCCCACGCCCCTTTTTGGGGATTCTTACTGAGTGATTAGATCGTCGTGACTCGATATTTGCCCCTTTGTTAGAAAATGCTTTATAGAAGATGACATGTGTTGTAGAAGGTTCTTGGGGATGAAGGCATATTGATTACCTAGATACTTAAGATAGGACATAACATAAGACGTGGCTTATTGAAATGGCAACGCCTTGCTGGCGTACTTAACGCAGCCGTGATATCCATCGATTACGAGCAGACATGGCCAAGAAGTCAGATCAAACAACCATTCAGTATTTCTACTATGGTCATTCTTCGGATTGAATTGGGAAGAGGGGTTCGTTAGGCATAATCATCGAAAATCTCTTTCTACGACCAATTAGTTCTGACTATCAGAGTTTCCAGAGCTTAAAATGATTTGGCTTATCTGATTTCAACTACCTCCTATGCACTTACCTCTAAGTACCTGATTAGTGTATGAAGAAGCCCATGATCTATCTCTTTCTTCGAGTATGACTGTTATCCAACCCCATTAGTGAATCATGACACCAACTCCAAACAAGTAATGTTCACGAAAAGTACTGCTGCATTTGCTCTGACGGTGATGCAGAAATAGTTAGAAGCTTTTGTGAACAACAAAGGCTATGTATTCACCCGATCTCACTAGTAAGGTTCGTGGCAGATGATATCATGAAACAATGCCTTTGACCGAGTGAATGTGAAATAATTCAAGCACTGCCTGTACATATCTACCTACCTACCCATGTATTAATTGTATATATTAGTACCAAGCTCTCTGCTGCCTCATTCTCGGTACCAGTAAGACAGACAGAAGTCAAATATTGGAAACGACCTTCACGATACCCAAGTATCCATCTTTATTTTAACGAGACTACGATCGAGTACATTAATCATCTACTCCTTATTATTCCGCCCGCAATTTCAACTGTTTATCTCCCCTTCTTGTCTCGGCAGTACGAAGCAGGCCACCATTATCACTCTATTTGCTGCCCACTACCAACGATCTTAGCAAATACAACAACATCGTAAGCTATGTGCCATCGCGTCCCGCATCAAGAGTGGTGTACCGCCTGTCATTGGTGGATCGGTGAGCCAACATGGTCCGCTAAAAAGTGCTCAAAAGCACGCCAGATATTAGGCGTCCTGGGGTCCTGCGGTAAACTTAAGGACGCTACGCCAGTCCTCACCAAAGAGATAGAATGTGATGGCTGCCGCGAGATACGCATGGAAACCGAAAACAGAGAGAATCGACAAGAGGTGCGAAAGATGTGGGAGCAACTGAACTTAAGCGACGGGATAGACCTTACATATATCTAGGCATATTATCTGACTTAGCTTTGATACTGCGGTAGAGAATGTATACTGGGAACGCAGGTAGATCAATACACCAATAAAAACTAAGCGAGCAGAATACGGGCAGGTGTACATACGCATACCTGCCTTAGTCATTAAGGCCAGGTCTTGAAGTACTATAACCCTGACTGAAGCATGATGCTTTTTCTGTGGTTGTGAATCAACTTGATGAGGCTGGAGTAAGGGGTAAACTACCTAGGTAACCGTGTTGACCGTCTCGTTTTGAATATTTTGATATATGTTAGAAATTATGTATGTCGATGACTATGAGCTTTACGTTGATGATTGGACTTGGTCAATTACGTGGCGACGGGGTTTAAGGACCGGCTCTCCTGAGCGTAGATATGAGTACCCGCCATAACCTACCTACGTACTTCCCATCTCATCGACTCACCATAGAAACTGTATGTGAAGGCTGGAGTAACGACAAATAGAAGATGACAGCGGGTAGGTAAATGCTTGTAGGGATACCCACTTTATAGGACACTTCTGTATGTTCTATAGAGATCTAAATATTCGCCACGCCGGAAAGACAATTTACCATAACCATAGTACCATCTTTTTTATTGACTTCCCAGTTCGAGAATTCTTCCTTAGAACCTGTCATACAACCCGCCGCACCCCTGAAGTCATGTCTTACTTCTTCGACGCCCGCCGGTTTGCCATGGTGTAGAAGATACTCCCATTGTAGATGCCCCGTATGTCCTCCTTCTTCATCTTGCCGTCCGCTGGCCAGAGCATCAGGTATGTTGCGAGCCCTGCCGTCTAAAGTCAGTATTCTATCATAGGCATATTTTACACCTAGCAAAACACCCTGAAAAATGATTCATAGCGATGCTTACACTCGAAGAAGGCACCGAACCAACCAATGGGATCCATAATGCATCGCTGACCCTTAAGCAAGCCCCGGACATCCCAAATAGTCAAATAATTCCGCCCCTCGGCATATTTGGCAAATATGTCTTCAAAATGTTGCGGTGAGAACCGGCCCTCGGTGTCGTATGTGCCGGTGTCGCTGCCGTGCTTGTCCTTGTGCACATTGGCTATGTAGATGCGGAAAAAGGGGTCCGGTAACCAGCTGGATAGCGTGGGATAGGAGAAGTTGGCATGGATGATGAAGACGGCGACTAGTGACAGGATAATGCCGAACCCGACTTGGTGAAAACCCCAGAATGTGTCTTGTGGCCATATTACGCCATCGTGGTCCTAATTTTAATGGTGTTAGTAGTTTACTCAATGTGGTTGATATGGTAAGAAAACTGAAATATGACGTGGGTTGACTGACAAAGTCAAAGAATTCGCAGTGCTGTTGCAGCACCGTCTTATCTTGGTGGCGCCTATCCCACCCATTTTCGGTCGTCCCGTATGGTTTCTCATACGTAGCTGCGACATTAGCTCTAGCGGTGCCTGTGCATATAGGGTGTCAGCACAGTTGCATGCCCGAATAGGAAAGGAACTTGGGGCTTACATACCGGTGTGAGGCAATCTCTGGTCATCGTCTGGTTGAATGAAGGGTTTTCTCTGGCTCGTTACTTTTACATTCGATATTGAGGTTACCACAGGTGGACTTGCGTCCACGCCGTTGGTAGTTGGAATCTTCTTTGTCTCGGCAGACATTATTAATAATTACCACAAATCTATTGGATGTTCTGCTTTCGAGTCTAACTGTTATCGATGAGATATCTAGATGACTGTTCGAAGCTATGTCTAATCGACCTTTTTCTATTTGCAAATATGTCGTTAGCTTAGCTCAGGTATAAGCAATACGCTGACGTGACGTCATTGAATCCGGTGTAATCCTACCATCACGATCGACGCTTACGGGACAACGAGGGTCAAATCCAGTTTAAGATTGGAGAATTGGGCGGATCTGCGACCGACTGGAGACCGGCCGGGTTGCTTGCGGCATGTGAGAATCGACAGTTCATGCGGATTTGATGCTTTTGCTTCGTCGTTTTCTAATACGGTCATACTGATTGGACGGCAACAAGGAATGAGGTATGTATTAAGAACACACCAACTCTCACGCAAAATGCTGCAGTAATACGCCCTAATACGCCCCCTCCTTTATGACTATTACTTTACCAGTTACCTCATGGACAAATGAAAATAGATGGAGATGCCTCTGTGAATAGTTATAGAGAACTGGACGACATCAGAAGGTTGAAGTCCTTGGTGGCAACCTCGGTCTCAGAGACTCAAGGGGCAGCCCTTTAATGTTTGCTCTCTCACACGTATTCCTGTAGCCAGCAAATTCATCGAGAATTTCCTTCTATTGTATGTAGCCAAGTGATATGATAGGTAGGAGCCATGGTAGAGGAACACGAGTCATTTTCCGGGTTTTCGTTAAACGATAAATACCGAGACACTGACAGATATTATAGCCGGTATCCATCCCTTCGAAGTGTGTGCATGATCGCCTAGCCAGTAATCGCCCTTCCTTCTACGAGTTGGGCTCTATCGAGAAGTGGTCTTAGATTAGGTTAGGTAGCTAGGAGGGAAACATTGAAGGGTCATGTTGTGCCTGAATTATCAGTCGGGCCTCTGCTAGTTGCATTTTCGATTGTAGTTGCGATATTGATATCTCTGTGAGTTCCAACGATGCATGATGTCATACTAAATAATGTCAAGAATTACCTAAACATGAAAATCACTGTAGTGTTGTTATATGGTAATTATTTCCTCTCTTCGTCCGTATTGTTCTTAATGTTTCTGTCAATGAGCGCCTCATCATAGCATTGAATAATTTCGCTGAGAAGGTCGGAGCAATGATTATTGGCTGTCTGCGGGAGAAATCGGCTCTTCATGATCGCGGCGGGGCTTTTCCCCCCTAATAGCAGTTGTGATCGTTATGGACTGGAACTGTCTCACTTATATCGAATGGAAGTGAGCTAATGATTCAAGATAGACAAAATCTAGGTCATCCACAAGACTCTATTTACAAGCTGTAGACGGCGGAAAGAAACACCAAGGCGTGGTTCGCATCGCTTGAAGCGTACTTGTTTCATCAGGGCCCTTTAGCGTTAAGCTTCGGAAGGGCTCCGAGGCACCTACGTACACCCTGCTGCTCCATCCCTGCTCTACCCTTTTCCATTTTGCGAATATCCTCCTTTAGATAATGGTAGAGCTATCGATATAGAGTCATTGACTTGAACACTCTGTCTTTACTGTCCCTCGTAAGCAGTGGATAAGTCTTTAACATAAGGGTAGTCCGAAATTCACATGGATATGAGCAACGGTCTTACCGACAAGCTTTAAGAATCTATTTCTTACTAATACAATTTGGTAGGTAAGTGGCCTGTGACGTGCATTTCATTGCAATATATGCTATACCATAAGAGGCTCACTACAGCATTTCGTCTCATATTCATGCGGCTCAAAGACCGCTTCCACTTTGGCGAAACCCGAATGTCTCCATATTCGTAGGATAAACGAAATATGACCAGCCGAAAGGGGATCTAATCATTGAATTTGGGAGCAAGGGACCCTCCCCTGCCAAGACCACCGTACAAGGGCTAATAAATCCCTAGTTCAGAATGTTCCCCTGAATTTTATGGAGCTCGACCCCCTTGCCCTTTTGGGTCTGACATGCATCGTGATGTGGATGTCAATTCTAATCTTCGAAAGGATCGATCACCGCTGCATTTCCGTTGCCATACATCTTCTACCCGCTATGCATAATGTTTAATTCCTATTGTGATTATATCAATGCTATTATACACTCTTTTCAGTTCTAACAAGAAGCTTTGACAAGCTTTGTTCATGCCTCCTAATTACTCCCTCAGGACCAAGAGAGACGGGTGTGTCATCAGTAATAGAGCCTTTTTGGCTTGGCACTTTGAAATATCACCTTCGCACCGCGCAACGCGCACGCGTGATCTTTTGAAGGCTTACCAAAGTCTATTGCGAAATTCCTTCTACGTACATGCGCTTTACAAGCTTACACCACCCTGACTGTTTCTTTGAATAGAAACCAATTGCTTCCAGATTTATCCAGATTTGAAGGATCGCGCATGCGCATCCTGTCAGCTAACTCGATTACATTGTTCTTGACTGCTATTACGATCGACATGGACTGCTAGCATCCTCGTTTCAACCCCGCTGTTAGATATCGCGGTCCTTGTTCCGATTCTGCGGTCCGAGCATATCTTTCCTGAATCTACAGATTAGCTTAATTTTTCTTCGCTACTTGATGATTTGTTCTGTTGCTGCTCTGACTGTCAGGGTCAGCGTTTGGTAAAATCCGCTGGAGGGAGGAAAGCAGTGTGTGCTTGTTTTTGAGGAGGTAAAAATGGTTTCTTTCTTTGGGTTCAAGATTGGTGGTGAGAAAAAGAAGTAAGTTGAGACGAATTATTGCAGAGTACTTCAACTGACAGCAGGTAGGAAACTAAGTGAGGGAGAGGGCTCGCCAACCCAATTACGGAAGAAATATGACCAAAGCGCTGAGGACGATGATGAGTTTCCTATGAGGGTACCTGGGAGAAATGTACCTGCTGGTGGGAACGTCTATTCGGTGACACAGCCTGACGCCTCTCATTCATACAAGATTACAGCTACGCGGGCGAGAGCTTCTCCTTACGGCTCGGACACGGCTAACCTTGGAGCTGTGAGCATGTCCGAACTTTCCCAGCCGAGTCAACCAAATCTAAAGCAGTTTGCGTCAAATCCTACCCTAGGCACTAATCGATATGATTCTTCACCCACGGACTTGGTGCCACCAGTTCCTGTGCGGAATCCCTCTCGGCCAGCGACTCCTGTGAAACAGCAACCGCCGCCACAAAACTGGATGAACCCTCTCGAAATGCATTCCACCAAGGGCCCAACACCACTCACGGCGACGATATTATCCGCGCCCAAGTCGCCGTTGGAGCAATTTGGTGAAAAGAAGTTGGAGTTTTCCAGCGAATCGGCGGCTCCGATTAACGAAGACGAGGTCCCAATGCCTCTACGGATAAGGAGGCCGAGCCCGGCTCCGCAACCAACCGTGCCGCCTCAGAGAAGCCAATCGCCACAGAAGCCTCCGTCTCCCCCACAGTCCATCAGGAGAACAGAAAGTCAGAGTCCGGTACTGGGACGACCGTCATTCTCTAGGGATGACATCGCTCGTCCGTCGAGTAGGGGTAGTCATAGGAATATGCCGACTACTCTCAAGGAAGTGCAAAACATGCGAGATATGCCTAATTACGGGCCGGCGTCTGTTCCATCCCCTATATCAACCCCCCGTGGCAGCGAGGAAAAAGCCACCAACAACATAATGAATCTATTGGGTGGTGAACCTGTTATCCGGCAGGTTGGGGCTAGGCGCGATACGCTAACTTCCACGGCACCCAGGAGGACGAGTCTGCAGATGAAAGTAGAGGAGCTCGTGAGACCACGTATGAACGATACGGTCCAGCGACCTAAGACGTCTAACGGACCTGGACCCCAGACACCCAGACTCATGGGCCCTCCACCGTTGAATTTTGGTCATCGCCCAAGGACACCGGACCGCGCTGGGACATATCCTCCGGCCCCATTCATGATGGACCAGCGACCTCAGACGCCAACGGGCGGTGGTTCCCGTGGACCCATAAGAGATAGGAGTGGTCCCCCACCGGCCGCTGTTGGAGCGCATGGAAGACCCGGTAGACCGAATACCAAGAACGTACGCCGGCCTGCAGCAGATGAATACGAGATTCAGCCTCAGTCCCAGCCCCAATCTCGCCGGGCGTCCTTGGACGGCTCCGACTACGACCGCCCTCCCTCTCCCGATAGTCCACTACTACCTCAGACGGGTCCCCTAGCTAGCGTACCGATAGATTCTCAGCTTGCGCCACCGCCGCTCCAGAGTAGTGCCAGATCGCGCTTACAGCAACTTGATACCTTCTTCGAAGAAGAACCCGACGAGCAACTCGTAGCGCCGCGCTTAGGACACCGCAACGTCCCAACGCCCGACCCCTCGGACTGGCCTTTACCCTCTCCCACATCACCCTCGTTCGAGTACCGCTCTGAGTCGCCTTTTATCTACGGCGGCATTCGGGCCGAGTCCCCATTCTCTAGAACGGAATCCCCTCTGCCAACGCCGCCACGGGTTCTACCTCAAGGCGTGGCTGCGCGCTCCGAGTCGCCGTTTGGGTTCCGCTCGTTTAATTTCAGTCGCCCCATGACACCTACCCTCGAGCAACCGCCTCTGCGACGGGATAACACGGCGGGAACCGGCATGCAGCCGCCGCACGTGCCGAAGCGCTCTGAGACGGTGCCCGTGTCGCCCAAGTTCCGAGATGTAGAGTCCTCGCCGTCGCCGGCAAGACCGCCGCCCCCGAGGGCGAACACTGTAACCACCACGAATGTGAATGTGGGACGCGGGCTCAGGAGCCCTGCGATCGTGGGGGATGATTTCGGGGGCGGGTTTATCTAGCTTAATCTTGGGGCTTAACCCCTTTCCACTTCCATTTCTACAGCCACAAGTCGTGGGACAGCGCGGGTAGCACAGCATTTTATCAGGCAGCATTCGTTCCTTTTTTCACTTTTTTCCCTTTGTACCATTGATTGTATCGCATCGCATTTTGCATGCCGAGATACCCCCATAACCCCCCCCTTTGCGGATAAAGTTGGGCGTTCGGACGGGAATTAGCATCGTGTATCATCATCTATCAGCATCTTCATCGGCATCAGCGGCTTATTAGCATATAGCATAGCGTGTACTCGGAGGATAAAACGAAAGAAGCCGCCTAGACGCGGTTTCGGTAGGGAGGGGGGGGAAAGGTTTTGGCAGGGATGGAAAATTCGCATACCTTCTGTCCTACTAGGGTTAGTGTATATTCTTAATGAGCATCAGCAACATTGTCTGTGCCTATTAAGTTGGCTAGTCCTACCTACTTGTGTTATATTTTGAGATGCTTTTGTTTTCCACTTACCCTATAGGACTAGAGTGAGACCTCACATATACCTGTGTAACATAGTATTGACGACTCATGTAGCACTATATAGATTAAGACCTCCTTTTTCTGGCCTGGTGCTTTGTGGAACGATTGTGTAATCCTGGATGACGTGTAGTCATATTAGGGACGTGAGTCATTGAAGAACTCAGTTCGTCTCTATTCCATTCCTCTCTTGTAAAAGTTGTGGTTGACATATACTTGAGGAAGATTCGTCAACTCTATCCCGAAGTTGAAAACGGGGCTGTTACAAGATGAAGCTTACGGGCCTTTTCATCAGGGATGAAATGAGAAGAACTTATTGACTTGGATAATACAGCTGGAGACTCATTCTCTTCAATTTTTGAAAGACGCCATGAATTCATTTCTTCTTAGTCGTCCTGGGTATATTGATCTCTCTTGGGCGTCTATACATATATGCCTACCCTCCTCGACTACCTCTACACGGTTCGGCCGGCAAATTTAATGCAGTAGGTACGTCTATCATGCCATATCTCCATCCCGTCTTCGATCTTCTAGCATACACACTCTTACAACGTCGGCTTCTCGCCTCCGCCTTTGTCTTCTGCCTTAATATCAGTCTCCGCCGTGATAGGTTTCTCCGTCGTAGGTTTTAGGGGTTCGTAGGTCAGCTTCGACTTCTCCTCGTCCGACGTCTCCTTCTTCTCCTGTTCTTTCGGGTTCTCCTGGGTTTCAGCTCCCTCGCCCAATCCCTGAACAGCCTTCGTTGGAACCTCAACGCCGTCATCCACGAGCTTTGTCGCATTAGCAGGCGCAGACACATCCGCAGGAACATCCGATCTGAGCGGCTCATCGCCCTTCGCCGAGCCCTCATCCTGCTTCCCGACGTTAGCATCGGGCTCGCCCTCCTCGGTACCTGCGGATATAGCCAACTTATCCTCCATATCCTCAACAATTTCTTCGAGTTCCTTCTCAATGGCTTCTTCCCTCCCCGTCCTAGAAAGCTGTCTTTCAGCTTCCTTCTCGCCGACAATGCTTCTCCACGTTGCCTCCAGTTCATCACGCCAGCCTAGCTCATCTGCCAGCTTTCGCACCCCCGAGTCGCAGTCGCCTAGACATAGAACGTCGTCCGCACGCGTGCCTAGATCGCCCACACGCTCGAGATTGAACAGCACGCGAGGCACGCCTTCACTGGCGGCACGGGGCAAACCCGCGAACGGGTGCACCAGCAAGCTAGTACCCATGACGAGAACTAGGTCCGCCGTCGCCGGTACCGAGATATTATTAAAGAATTTCTCGGGGAGCTGCTCGCCGAAGAAC
The DNA here is from genome assembly GCA_023628415.1 of Hypoxylon sp. PDH2405. Classification (NCBI taxonomy): domain Eukaryota; kingdom Fungi; phylum Ascomycota; class Sordariomycetes; order Xylariales; family Hypoxylaceae; genus Hypoxylon; species Hypoxylon sp. PDH2405. The sequence continues at coordinate 10,031 of JAMAKT010000090.1, read as the reverse complement.
ACGATGTCGGGTTTGACTAGGCCATGACATCCTTCACGGATACAATGCGGCGGTTCCCCGCGCTTGACGTGCTCGTGCATTAGATCATCGGGGAACTCGGTGCGGCAGTCAATGCATCGTTGCGTGGCGAAGCTGCCGTGGGCTTCGACGATCTTCTCCGGTGGCACGCCGGCTGTGCGCTCCAGACAGTCGATGTTCTGGGTGAATAGCATGCGTAGAAGGCCTTTCTTGGCTAATAGTGCAATGAACACATGTGAGATGGTGGGGCTAAAATTGCCTGGATACAGCTCCTTGGCCAGCAGGTAAAACGGAGCTGGGTTGCTACGGAAGAAGTCGATCTCAAAGACTGCTTCGGGGTGTGGCAGGTCGAAACGTGAAAGATTATGATAGAGTCCCGTCTTGGGGGAGCGGAAATCAGGAACTGCACCATCATGAGTAACGTGTTACACAGAACTCTCTCTGTGAAGAAAAAAAAAGCATATATGCAATATCGATTGAGAAGAATAACTCACTTCCAGCCGCGGTAGAGATACCGGCACCAGTCATGACGACAATGTTCTTTGCGCGGCCATCTTGGATGAACCTAGCGACAGCGCGTAGGCTGCGATCCGATAGGGTGTCCGGGGGAGTATCCGGGTCGATAAGATGCGATGTCTCTTGACCCATCTTCTTTCTTGACCACGGCCGTGGGTTTGACCTTTTGTGGTGGCGATGTTTCTTCTTACGGCCTATTTTGAACAATAAACGAAAGACCAAGTGGGATTTGTATAGAATAGAGAAGATTGAAAAAGTGAAGCACGAAACCCGAAAAAAAGGTGTTGGTCAATTGTTTTCGAAAAGAATAGAATTGTTAAAAAGTTGAAAGTTGAAAATGGATGTTACATCACTTTTCATTAATCGACGGCGCAACCCGACTAAGGTAACACGCTAGTCCTAGCTTAATCCATGCTCGTGGGAAGAGGTACCGAGACATCGTATGGCGGGGTTTCGCGTTACTTCGGTTCCATTCATCTATCGTATGATACGGCGGGAAAGTTTCGGCCTTTGAGCATACAACTTTCAATAGATGAATATCTCAAAACCTTCAATTTCAGTTCACATTCAAGCATCTAGTATAAAGTATCACACAAAACTTTAATAGTGTTGCACATGTTTGTTTATATTTATCGCGCTATATGTATAAGTGACCGTGACTTCTTAGGAGGCAGTCTTGAGTGGTTCGGGAATTTATCCAGAGCACCTATTTCAAGAGCATGGCACTTAATGCCGTAGAACGGTTCCAACTGTTGTTAGCATAGATTCCGTTTGCTGACCCTCACCCTCACCGCGCTAGAGAGGTTAATGACGGCACATTAAAGCCAGCCTTGTCTCGCACTTAGCTATGGTCCACCACCATGCTCCGGCTGAGACAGAACTGCCACCCCGAACCCCTGAATCGAAGCTCTAGGTTTGTTTTTTATACCTTGGTTTTTCCTTTTTACTGTTCGCACATCGCACATAATTTCGTACAAATACAAGGGTAAAAAGTCGAGCACCGACGACTTTGCTCATCATCTAGCCCATTCGACAGTTTCGAGGGCTAACATGACTAGTATTAGTGTTGACGGAAGGATCCTAGAGATCGTTAATTAGCATTAACCCTGTACAACATTTCCGGATATCGTAACTTACCAGATAACATAGCTCTGGAATAGGATCTTGGACATGACTCCTTCATACACTTCGTTGATCTGACAGATTTGTGCCAGTTGCAAAGCGCTCGGCGCACCAACGAGGAGAAAGCATACGATGACGAAGATCGGATCGTCAAGTATACTGACTGGGACGTATTTGGCGAAAAGGGCCAAAATGGGTGCCATGATTATGGTAGGGAGAAGCATGCGGCTAATGAGCGAAGCAACAAGTAGTTTCTTTCCAATCTCCTCTTCCTCTGGATCCCTGGTCTCGTGATTTTGCGTGTTTCGAGCAAGGTTGGCCCCTAACACCACGAGAATAAGGGGTACGGCGACGCCGCCACTCTGGGATACCGCCCTTGTCACACTGTTGTTGATGAACGTTCCTTCTTGGAAAAAGAGTCGCTGTAAGTCAGGTACTGAGGCTACAACGATAGCGAATAACATCGCCCATAGCGGAGGATTCATGAATTCCCAGAGGAAATTATAAACACGGAGCCATCCTCTCCATGTTCTAGCCAAGCCATTCTGGACAGGACGAGGCAAGCGTTGGTACGCGCGTTTTGAGGCATGGATAATGCGCTGCTGAGTAGATGTAATAGCCCTCTTAATACCAAACTTCGCACGAGCGTAACAGCCCTTGACTCCGCCCGAAATGTCCGGATCGCTCATATCGCGCATGCGAGGAAACGTCATAATGTCTCCAGGCCCGGTCGTCACAGAATTACCATCTGTGCCATAGGATCCATTTACGTACTTCTTGGCCAATCGTCTCGGGGAGCTAGCCTCGTCGCCTGAGTCTGAGGGTGATGCCACCGATGTTCCAACCACTGGAGTCCGACCGGCCGGTTCGTACGCATCCGACTCGTCCGAACTGTCCGAGTCCTCATCTTCCGCGACGGTCCCGTCTAAGCCAGGTATCAAGGCCTCATCCTGAAAGGTGTTGTCTCGATATCGGCCCTCTTCTATCGTCTCGTTCTGATACTCCGCGTATCGACTTTTGGGTGCCAGTAAGACATGGTAACCCCAACTCCATCTAACCAACTGTCCTAGCTGCTGGAATATCAAAAGGTACAGTATACCACGCGCGGCTACCTCGTCGTCATTATCGCCCGGTATCCTATCCCAATGGAGCCCCTTTAATGTTTGCGACAGCGAGATGACCAGTGAAATTGGGAGAGAATTGGAGTTTCCAAACACCCCCATGGCAGTCACGAAGTTTGCCGGACGCCTCTTGAACCGGAATGCCTTGGATACACCCACTGATACCAAATAAGAGACGGCAGTCTGTATGATAAAGATGAAAGGTATGACTGCGAGGTCGATGAGTTTGTCGGCATTCAGTTGCGACGCAAGTTTCGTGAAGACTACCCGCTTGTTAGCATACGAAAAAAAAAAAAAAAAAAAAAGGCGCTATGGCGACTCGTACGTACTTAGGCATGGCGTGAATAGCATGACATTTAGATTGGCTAAGAACTTTTGCTTGTCCGCATCGAAATGCCCTAAACTCGCGATGATGTATCCAGGCAAGCTCACACAGACAACCTCTAGCACGGCCTCGAAGACAAGTAATATTAGGTGATCAAGAGAAGGGTGAGAGTCGTGAGGCTTCATCAATACCGTCATCGCTGGGGGGCCGGGTGTAAAGTCTACAAGCGGGTTGTTGATCCGAAAGGAAGTCGGATTTGAAGTTGTCCAATCCATCTTATCCAACCCGAGGTCCAACTCAACGAGGAAGAATAGGATATTGCCGTCGTAATCGGTGGTCTTACAGGTTGGCGTGAGCTATCGGCAGGAACAGCGTAATCGTATGATTGAATAGGATTCCTGAATTGGACTTGGCGCGGCGGATCGGAAAAGTGACGGGCGAGAATGACGGGCGCCGTCCCTCAATATGTTGATTCGCTTCTCGATCCTTAGCACAAGGCTCTGCTATGACTACGTGTTTGTTGATTTCGTCAAGAAATCCAGCGCTATTCAGACCAGCTGCTCAGCCGTCAAAGTAAGACCACGTAGAGTCGGGGATATGAAGGGAAGAGAGAGATTTTATCTAAACGGGGAAAAAGGAATAAAGGGATGAAAGAAAAGAGGGAAAAAAAAAGAATAAGTAGCTACTTTGTGAGACTACTGTTCTTATTAGTATGGGGACGGTACCGCGCCCAGAAAACGGAAGGGAACAAAAAGCAGCAAAGGACGTCGAGGTCCGGGTAGTTCTGCTTTAGGTTTTTCGCCCTGGAGATCGTCGTAGCCTGGAGCAGAATACGTGCTGAAATATGCACCAATGAAACATCGAATCGCATATTTTTGGGTGGTTAGCGACGTATCTAGGCATCTATCTAGGTATCTGAAGGCTAACTGAAGCTGCCGAGAGAGGATTAGGTGGATTAGGTTGCAGCAGTGGCTGCAAGAGCTGCAGGTCCACTATGAAACAATCTGGGTGGAAATCATCCGTGTTAATTGATTGGCTGACTCAGGGTACCTACTAACAGCATCCATGTCCTTCAGGCCATCCCCCGTTGCATTCATTGTGGGGGTCTAAATAGCCACCTAGTTACGTACAGGTTACTCCGATGGGGATGTACGTTTGATTTATCGCGCATTGGAGCATTGGAGACCTCAATTACATTCATTGTTGGAAACTTCTACAACACTATGATGCCTTGGGCCGCGTCGAAACCACGATACCTATTGGCCGGTAAAAATATGAGTAACTTGCAAATGATGTAGAAATATACAACTTCAAGGCCAATTAATTACATATGTATCCTGACCGAATAACACATACTCAATGCTACCTATCTGTATTCATCAGATCATAGGCACCGCTCAAGCCGCCAAAAGGCGCAGCCGTGACGATTCTTGGCTCATTACGCTTACTCAGTGCATGGGTGATAAGGTGATATCTGATCCACCGGGACAACAATTCCGATGCACGTGTTTGTTTATTACTACCGTACAGGTGAATACCTACCTACACAATATGTGCCCGGTTCTAATCATTTCAAGAATCATTTCGAGTAGAATATTCTTACGCAGACTTAAGGCGCTATGAGGGGAAAAAATGGGAAAAAAACAAGAGCAAGCAAGTCTCGTCAGTCTTCTAACCAAGGCGTAAGAACTCTCGCATCATTCTGTCTAAGCCAAGATCTTGTTATTGATGGCGGTTTAAGACATTATACTTTCTCATAATGTGCTCATTCGTCCTGATCGTTTGACTGACTAACAATACACCGCTGGAACCCCAATGCAAGCGGTACTATCCCGCTGCTGTGTCACGTTGTCATTCTTGCTTTGGGGCGCTTTAGTGGTGCTGGCGTCGGGCGCTTGGTGTGCTGCCAAGTTGAACAGCGCGGCAAAGGACAATTCCGACCGAATGAAGTCTACGAATACACAAAGTCTGATGCAATGCTACCGTGAAGCAGGCTGTGGTCAAAGGTTACAAGGCAAGATCTATCACATCATCGCCCAGAGCTGGAGCCCACATAAGATAAGTAGGTAGAGGCTATGTATGCAGTTGTAGGTTGAAGGGATTCATTATGATTGCATTGATGACGTGCTTTAATCTTATCAGTTCTGTCAAAATGGTATGGATGCATATGCTGCATACGTAATGGATAGATGTGGCTTGAAATAAGCCGCTAGTGCTGAACCACAATTTCGAGCCACTTCCTTCTGGATGCGATACCTACACTAATTATACCGTACTTTTGATTTGTACGATGGATCGCATCTAAAAATCAAGTAGAATGGCTTCATCATGTACTTCCCCGTATTCTTGGTAGTGAAATGGATCATGTTACCCTACATTACTACTTTGACAGCATCATTTGCGGGGTGGTCAGCTATCGTAGAGGCAAAGATCAACGAGTGCCGTGAATGCCATCAGCGTTGGTATCAGGTTGTGAGTGATGTGTGATGTATTGCAAATGGCAAATGGCAAATTTGTTCCCTGGCCTACCTGGCCGCATTCCCAAATTGGCTCGTGATAATCGTGATGCATGCACTTCGCCCAAGGGTCTGCCTGGGATTTCTCCAACCAAAAGTTTAGCCTTGTTTCGAACTTCGAAATTCTTTCATGTTTTCTTAACCAGTCAGGCCAGTTAGATGATTAACTGCCAGCCCGAGCAGGCTTGCATAAATGTGATGCAAATGTTTCTCTTTCAAGTACCATACGGTGATTAACATTATATTGTAGACGAAGAATAGTGTAGAAGAGAGTTTGTGTTGACAAGAAAGATATTAATTGTATCGGACTTTTTCAAACCAGCTTCACTTGAGAGCTATCGGAAAACGTCTGATTAGATAAGCAGGTCGGAATAGGCTTAGAGCTAGGGCCACGTGAAACTCGTCAAGAAGCTTTCAGCGGCTCAGCAAGTCAACGCATCAGCGCATCAGCAGCGCGGGGCACACCCCCAAGTATCCACTAAAATCTACGTACGGAAGCACGGCGCAAGGATTAACTTCCCCCCATCATTAAATCATCCTTCCACCTTCTCCATCAAAAATGCTACGAGGTCGATCATCCCGTTCACGTTACTACCGTAGACCGAGCTCCCTCCCGAACTCCAGCTTACCCAAAGGTTCTTGAGGGTCCAAGGACGAGGAGACACGTCTAAAAGGTTCCACAACCCGACAAGCCGCCTTGTCAAACATGCGTATTCTCTAACATAGACACATAGACCCCTTAGTCCTTCTATTACACAGCGGTGCAGTCAAACATTTGAACTTCAACCAAGTTCAACTTCGGCCGCTTACATCCGTCACATTCGTTCTTCGACCGACCTCGATACTACTATACTAACTATACTATTACTGTTGCTACATCATCTAAAATTTTATTTCTCTACGGGTTACGAACGGCGAATGCTTGAACAGCTGATGAATATCGCAATTAATATCGCAATTGAGCAGCCCAAGCTAGTGTTTCGGATTTGACAAGGTTCGTGCAGCCCTACAGTTGTACCTCATTAGGTTATCAGGCAGATCCTTGGTGGTTTGGTGGTTTTGCGGTTTGTCCTCCCGAAGAATGGACCTCGAATGGACCCCTTCGAACCCAATAACACTTCGGAGTACCCGAAGGGTCCAATTTGGGTCCCGCCTGCTCCGTCAAGAACCATAAACCGCTAACGAAAAATTGCTATGCTGCAGAGCGACTTAAGATCCTTGTGTCGACGACTCGGTGTTGCGATTGCGCCTTTGCTACTATTCGTGTAGAAGAAATTTTCCATCTCTCAAAAGCCAACCCGACATTCTTGCCCAATTGCCAAAGTGCCCCATCGTTGAGTCTATCGCTTGTTGTACAGTACAGTATTATTCATTCCCCGCAACTCATCTCGCTAGAATACACTCTTTACCCACCCGGCGACACGACAAAGAAAAAAAAAACATTTTATTAGGGTCTCACTACTTCGGTGATGATAGTAAAGGCGCATTGGTAGATATTTTCTCTTTTCACGCCACTACCTTCACTATGGCCGGCACACATCAAGATCCGGACTCGGTGCCCGCGACACCTGAGGAATTGCTTGATAGGGACGTACTAGGCAGCCCCATATCACCAAGTTCCCTCGCCTCTTCTGAAGCTAGCACGCCTCTCGAGACACCCAACGAACCTGCCCCCGAGACGCATAAGAGAATGCCGTCACTGCGCTCTGTGTCCGACCCTCAGAACCCTGGGCATCCAATGTCCGCGTCGTCCACCCCTCTGGGCGTCTTATCTAATGCGAGACGTCCCGCTGCCGCCGCACATATGTCGAGTGGCCGTCTACCCGAAGACCTGAACGCAAAGATGCGAGCCTTCCACTTGTCACGCCAAGGAAGCTCTCCTCTGACTTCCCAACAGGGCACTCCGCCTTCCGGACCCTCCCCAGGCGGCCCGGTCATTGGTGGTCTACCGAGGCATCTTCAAATGTCTGGAGGTCATCAGAGGCCAGTCCCTCCTTCATTTCCCAAATCAGCACCCACCATACCTTCAATACCTTCTGGGGGTGGAGGTCTAGCGGGGAAGAGGCGGTTCGGGCTCAAGCTTGGTGACATGGGTGGAGGGGCCCCGTCTCCTTCTCCTGGATCTACTAGCTCTAGTGCCAGTTCCCAGGTGACGCCCATCCAGAATGGGAGTGCTCACATGTCACAATTGAAGCAGTTCGAAGAATACATTGACACTGAGAAAGGGTACCTGACGTTTAAGGGTAAGGCAATCATTACTAATAAGGGTGTGGACTTCTCGGATGGGTCCGTCTTTAGGATATCACTCGACGAAGTCGAGAAGCTGGATGAATTAGGAAAGGGGAACTACGGTACCGTTTATAAGGTGAGACATACCAAACCACGAGTCCCGCGCTTTGGTCCGGGCCTCTCGGGATTCAAATCCGCCTCCTTGCCTGGTCTTCCAACGGGCACACAAGATAAGACAGAGGGTGATACGAAAATTGCCTCTACTACCGGGACAGTCATGGCTATGAAGGAAATACGCCTAGAGCTAGATGAGGCGAAATTGACGACTATATTGAAGGAATTGGTCATTCTCCACGAATGTGCGTCCCCGTATATTATCGAATTCTACGGCGCTTTTTTCCAGGAAAGCGCAGTGTATATGTGTCTTGAATACATGGATGGTGGTTCTATCGACAAGCTCTACTCCGGAGGGATTCCGGAGAATGTGCTCCGAAAGATCACATATTGTACTGTGATGGGTCTCAAAGAGTTAAAGGATAAGCACAACATCATCCACCGCGACGTCAAGCCCACAAATATCCTTATCAATACTCGAGGTCAAGTCAAGATATGCGACTTCGGCGTGAGTGGTAATCTTGTGGCGAGCATCGCCAAAACCAACATTGGATGCCAAAGCTACATGGCCCCTGAGCGAATCTCTGGTGGAGCTTTTATGCAAGCCGGCGCAGGGGATGGCACATATAGCGTACAGAGCGACATATGGAGCTTAGGTCTGACGATCATCGAATGTGGCATGGGGAAGTACCCCTATCCGCCGGAAGTATCGTCGACGATATTCAGTCAACTTAGCGTGAGTGAATTGTTAAAACTTGTCTTACCCATATAGATGATCTAACAACTTTATAGGCCATCGTCGAAGGAGAGCCACCAGATCTACCAGATCGATATTCTGAAGCAGCACGGACATTTGTTCATGGGTGCCTCAACAAGGTACCAAAATTGAGGCCGACATACCAGGCCCTGCTAGCATCGGAATGGCTTGCAGGTTTGGCTAAGCCGGAAACTATAACGGAAGAAGACGAAGAAGTGGAGGAGAACGACGCCAGCGCCGAGGCGGTTGCAGGTGCAGCTGGGAAGTTGGATCTCAGCCATTCGAGCACCGAAGACCCAGAAGTCTCCGCATGGGTCAAGGAAGTACTCGAAAAGAAGGAAAAGGGACAATATGGCGAAACAGAAGGGCAACCGGCACTTCATCACGCCCCCTTAGACGCCGTGAGCCCGTTGGCCAGTCCGCGACTTGGAAAATAGAGATTGTACGGAAGTCTGCAACATTTCCTCATTAGACCAGAACGACAAAAAGCGAGAGGGCACACTCTTACAACACATAGTGGAGCAGGTACTCCGCAATAACTCTTTCACGATTATTTTGAGAACATAGCATCACTTGGCGTATACGATTATTCATTTGATACATAGCAGGCCAGGAGGGCGGCAGCACTGTCTCAACACTTCACATTTTCCCCTTCTCCTTCCACACATCAGCAAAAGAGGCTTAAGGGTTTCAAAATGGCATTGGGCGAAAGGGAGGCGTCCCTGTACACGTATTCGGGATAAGGATTAGGTGACGAAATACGAATGGAAAGCGACGGAAACGGAGGATCCGCATGTGATATTATAAAGTGTTCGAGGCAATTCGTATCGAGAAATTCAAAGAGAGGGTTACTTCGTTCAAAGCAACGATTGTACATTGTACATTTTTCAGCATCATTTTGGGAGAAAGAAAGGCGAGTTGGAATTAAGGAATACTAGTTTCGCATTTTTCCATGAGTTCGACAAGGGAGCGGTTACGTACGATTTGCACAGCCAGACAGATGGGAATTCGCATTCCGCATGGAGTCACGGGGAAGAAGGGAAATACAAGGAGCATAGTGTCAGGGATTGCTTAGCTGGTCAGACTGGTTGGTGAATAGCAAGGGTCCTACTACTGTAATAACCCATTTTTAGAAATGTTGCTGTTGGGGATGAGTGGTTAATTATGAGAAACAAGGAATCGAGGTGGTACGGTTAAGCAAACGGATAGCCGAGCGGATGACAAGATCGAAGAAATAAATGAAATGATATGATATCTTGTTGTCTACACAGCAGACAGGGTCTATTTGTGATGTGGTGAAGTGAAGTGACATT